>JACXGM010003894.1:0-39894 GCA_016801145.1 Umbra pygmaea | reverse complement strand
GACAATAGGTAACACCGGTGCTGAATCCCCACGTACACAGTCCCCTACTGATGACGTCATACACCTGAACCTGTGAGACACAAAAGGGACACCAGGGGGAACCAAAACCTAACACATGAGGGAGCAAGAGAGGAAACACAGGGATAAACTAAATAACAGGCCCCATAAGTCGGTCCATCCTGGACCAGACGTTACAGCCATCAAATAAATACTCAGTCCTCAAATGAATATTTCACCATTCTGGTAATTCCATTAGTGATGTGTGAGGAAACTACACAATACACAATTTTATTTTATGGATATCAGTTGGAAGTAAAAAAGGCAAATGTAAGTTCACACTTTTTTATTAGTTTTTTTGTTTTCATTTGTGGTAAAAATGTGCCCGTAATGTACAGTACAGTCAGATGGAATTTATCGGTGACACAATATTGTAAAGTGTCACGGTTCAGGATATTTAGGAGGCAGGCGCGTCTTCACCAAAAGTATGCTTCTATTTAGCACAAGATAGACCTGGACAAGAACAATGAACCACACTGAACAACCAAACAGACAGAACTAAATACCATACTAACGAGGGGAGGGTGTGCAGGTGTGGACTAACCAACAGAACCGGTAGGCTGACAAAAACATGTGACGGATCATGTGACACAAAGAGCGGAAAAACAAAAACAAAACAAAACACACAGGGGAGAAACCACCCTGAAGTGACACAGAACAAGTACAAATACTATGGACATTGTGACAGTACAGTAACTAGTTATGGATCCCTGCCTTGTAATTTTTAGTTTGGGAAGTCATCAAACAAAAGCAAATGTCATCAGCCATGAATAGTCAGTGTTGTTGTTTCAAATTGTTGTATCTACTAGGTAAAGAACACTCTATTTGGATCTGTTGTATGAATGTGTCTGTAATGTACATTCAGACAACAGTTTTCCTTTGACACAATATTATTAGAAGCTAGCTTTGGATCCCTGCATTGACAATTATTCATACTGAAGTGGTTGTCATGCATCAGGCATCATTGATAAGCAAAGGCTGCCGAAGTTCGTTATTTGGAAATCAGGGCGATGTCTACAATGAATGCTGAACGAATATAGAAAAAGGGGATAATGAGAGATCCTATCATACATTTCTTATTCGCTCATTTTAGATTGTGTGGAGAATATGCATGTTCATGACACAAATTATCATTGCTAACATTAGTAATTAGTAGGTGAGCTACAGTGAAATGCCCTTTACACACATTGTTTATTAGTACAGATACCATTAATAAAGATGGGAAACATACAGTTTTTAAGCAGTCAATCAGCCGATTGGCAACACAAGTACATAGTTGGACTTGGACAAGGAAGACCAGATGCGCTCTGGGGAAAGACAGCTGGAGTCGTCAGGCAGAAACCCAATCACCATCACAGAAAGGTAGAAGTAGACAGCTAGGAATCATCAAGCCACATAGTCCTGAGGCATTTACCAAGTGTTTAGGTCATCCTAGGATAGACAGGACTCCAGATTCAGCATGCCTTTGATACATTACCTCAATATATATTAAATATCTGATCACGGAAAACCTAATATACATAAGAAATGGGGACTGAGACAGGACAGTGGACCCTCATCCCCTGGCACATAAACGTTTGCAGCACAAATTCTGGGTACTAAGACAGGTCAAAAGCAGGCCAGAATTTTACCCACTCTGGTTGCCAAGAACCACACCACCTACTGAGGTGTGATAACTAATAGATCAGTTTATAGCCAGTTCTTTCCCTCCTCCCTTATTTACACCAGATACAATTCACAGAATCAAAAGTAGGCACACCATTTCAAATTAAAATAATACACTGGCCATAAAGGAACCCACACAATATTATTATTATTATTATTATTATTATTGCAAGGCTGTGCCCAGGAGCTTAGAATAATTTAAAGTACTTTACATTTCAACCTATAATATACTCTTGGGCTATATATAAAATAATATGTTTGACCTTGCTGAAGCCTTTGACTCTGCCAATCATTTCATTCTACTTAATAGAATCAATGACCTTGGGTTCCCAGAGAGCATTTTAGCCTGGTTTGAAAACTATTTCTCTGCCTATTGAGGGCTTGGTTTTTAAACCACTAGCTGTTTTAATATGAGTTCATCAGGGTTTCATTCACTGGCTACCCCTATCCTTTGTATGCATCAATAATATCACACTTACTGTTGGTGTCTCCCGCATCTACCTTAATGCAGATGACAATATCCTGTACCTGGCCTCTCATGGAACAAAACAAAGCTTGCTTTACCCATGCAGTAAAGCTTCATTTGTAGAATTCAACTTTGTAAATAGTGCACCTACAACACTCATCACTGTGATCTTTTTTTTTTAGGAATGTCAACATTGTAAAAGCATAGGTCACACAAAAAGTACATTATATTTACATCTAACTCCCCCCACCACTGAGATCTTTACAATTCAATAAACTGGACCTAACTGCACACATGATGCCTAAATCACAGATTCCACCTTATCTACAAGTCCCTTTTAGGTCAATCTTAATATTTCCTTAATATCAATATCAGCCTACTTAACAGAACCTGATAATTTCGTACATTACTTACTTTGCAAAGATTCCCCGTCTCAAGATAACACCACTCAGTCTTCTTTAGGACACACAATGTATTTCATTAGGAAGCACAATGTTTTTCAGTAAGACGCACAATGTTTACAGATCCTTTAGAGTCCTAGGCTCTCGCTTGTGCATACTCCTCTTAAGGTTTTTAATGGGGTTGAAGTCAGGGGGATGGAATGGCCATCGCAGAATGTTTGGTCCATGAGCCGTTTTTTGTATGGATCTGGAGTAATGCTTTGTATCATTGTCCTGCTGGAAGATCCAATAATGACCCAAGGTTATGGCAGAAACATGAGGCAGACAGAAATGAATAGCATTATGATGTCATGAATTCTGAGAAGGTTCTCTGTGTCTTTGGAAACGAAACAGCCCAAATCATCACATCTACCGTCACATGTCAGCATGGAGATTAAGTTTATTTCTGCACCAAAATCACTACCTCTTATTGTCAGAACATGGATAGTTTTATGCCTAGCAAAACAAATCATTATTCATTAACAGTAGAATAAATGCATACATGACAAAACACATGGATCTAAATATAACCAATTGTGGTTAATTGATGACCCCTAGGGGTGTGATGAAAGGGTTCTATTCTGAACTTTTATTGGTAACATATTATTATATGAAGCAAGCAATTGAGCAATGCAGGGCAATGCATGTCTGACTTTAGACAGGGGAACAACCATCATGGATTGTGAGGGCCAGGAACAGAGAGATGCTCTTGTTCTAATCCAATCACAGCAGCATCCTTAGCTCCCACTGAACCCATTTCCCGACAGAGAGCCAAAGTAACTCTTTGTGACAGCGATATGTGTGCTGGTAGTGCATACAGTAATGCTCATATCACATTTATAAATGTGTCCATATCCATACCCACTAGTTTTGAATCAGTACTAGACACACTCAAATGTAGGTTGGTTTATTATGGCAATAGTCATAAAAATGATGTCAAAGGCCGAATGCACATTTCTGATAACTCTAACTGGCCTAAAATAGAGAATGGAATTGATTCATGGACCATGTTATTACTATCCTAAAACAATTCAATGTTTTAGAGTAGTAGATGTATTGGAATAAAAAGAAAAGTGATTTGAATGAATGTAAAAAATAATATTTTTTTATCCAATTGTTCCCCAGAGGAAGAAGGCCATGCTTCACCAGACCCTGGTATAACATCATTTGTGAAAGGCTGTCTTTGATCAGTGTTAAACTGACAGTGTTGCATAATTTTGTCCACAAGGGGAGCTGTTGGCTTCAATTCTTCTCTAAAAAGTTATGTTGCTCACATAATAAGGAAATGACTGAATATGGATGTTTTTTTCCCATGCCTCTGCTATATCTCGTCAGGTCTCCTAAACCTCCAGAGTGCGTAGCAAACTCAGTGTGTGTGTGTATGTTTCCTGTTGAAGACAGACGGATGGACCGCAGAGACTCAGACATGCTCTCACGGGAACAACATACAAGAGTCCAAGGAGAAGCAGAGAAGGCACTTAGAACTATTCACTTCACTTCACAAAACTCCATACCGCGCTATGACAGGGAACATGGGACATCACTCGAATCCCAATCCTGGGATGCATAGGAGAGAGGCATAGAGGAGGACAGGTGAAAGGTTAATTTGGAAAGTGAAAAGTTTTCGATGAGAAGTCAACTTATTACTTCCTTTCTTCCGGGTGAGTAAAATGACTTTTTGTCCTGTAGCACTGAAATGGCCCTTTTCATGAACTAATGTGCCTAGACCAAACCCTGAAAACAGCCCCAGACCATTAACCCTCCTCCACCGAACTTTACGCTCAACATTCCCGGGAGCAATCTCCTGGCATCAGCTACATGCAGATTCATTCTTCAGGACAGATTTTTGCCAGTTATTCATCACTCCAGGGAACATGATTCCACAGCGTGCTTTACACTGAGTTGTGGCAAAAGTGGCATCCTATGACAGTGCCACGTTTAAAGTCATTGAGCTCTTCGGTACGACCCATCGTACTGCCAATGTTGGTATATTTGGAGATTTCATGGCTATATGTTGGATTTTATCCTCCTGTTACGTAACATTGGATGTGGCTGAAAGTCCTGAACTAAATACTTAGCATGAGTGTGTGCACACTTGTGGCTACATTTTGTATCTTTACAAAGCTTTTAAAATGCAGTATAGGGCAACTAGTTAATCAATGTTGAGGTTGATTGATGTAGCAAACATAGTTTTATTAGTCTCTGTGGGACAGATGGCTGGTTGTTAAACTTGACAGTTGGGTGGGAGGGGTCAGCAATCCTTGCATTAACATTTTCTTGCCCTAGAATCATGTAGGACTTCAATTCATAAATGATTGCAGCTAGTGACCCTTTCAGCAAATGATGCAATGCATTACAGTTTACTCTGCAGCTTCCCAGGTTACTTTGTGTGCCAGAGAATGGAAGAGACAGAATAAGAGAGAAAGAGAATGGGGGACACATTGACCCTGTCCAAATCAACATTCAGAGCAAAAAGTACTAAATTAACAACTCAATTATCATTTTCAGCCTGTACAAGTGTTTGCCCTTTCAGTGATCATTAAAACGTTTTAAAAGTGCCAGAGTTTGGTATAGTGTAGCAGTCTAACCTCCTGACTCTGGACCATACTGCCCCCTGGAGGAGGGGGATCAAGGCCGGACTCTGCCCACTGTCAGTGCCCTTCCTCTCTGTCTCCCTGTACGTAACTGTCTCCATAGGCTCTCCTTTGTTTCCTGTCAAAAATTATTCTTAAAAAGCAAACAATAATTTCAGGTGGGGAAGTGACTCATTGTATTATTTTGTGTAGGGGTTGGTTAACCCACATCTTTTTGTGCAAACATAAGTGAGAGCAGCCTTACAGTTCATTCTCATGTGACTATTGCCAGTGAAGGTGTCTTGTGTCATGAGTTGTTTTTCTAGCATTCAAAGTTTTAGGGTCACCCTGAAATGTGCATGTTTTTGATTGAAATTCATACATTAATTCATCATGATGGCATTCAATTAATAAATAGATATATACAATGGATCAAGCCTGCAGTGAAGGGAATGACAGAGCAAGCAAATAATTACAGCCTAGTTTCCTCTTTCTGAGTGACGCTGTGGCTACAGTAGCAGTAGCGACAGACTGACTGACAGGCCAGCAGCCAGGACATGACTGATAGACCTTTACAGGGAAACATGACAGTTTTACAATCAACCAGCTGCTACCAAAGAATCTTATGTTATAACCTTCTCTTCTTAAACCCTCTCACAAACACTCTCCATATCTCTCTCTCTTTCTCTACGTCCTTCTTTGCTACAAGCTACGACTCTGAAATCTGCCCAGCATAACAGTCAGAGCACTCTTCTCTCTCCAGCAGAGATGTGAGTTACTGGACTATTTTCTTACTATCTACAGAGCCCTATTCCATACACAATGTTCGTGAACCCTTAACTACAGTAGCCAGAGACAAATGAACTCTCCTCTCATCGTGTTGGCTTTGTTGGTTGTGTGCCAGTCTGGTTTTATTTTCAGCCATAATCTGGGACACAGAAATTGCCACAGATTCTGTACACCCTAGGGCTGTTGAGTGATCCAAAAACACCTGACTCACCATACAATTCCTACGAAACCATACTCTGTGTAAAAAAACAATAGTATCCTTCTGTAGAATATCCCAGATTTGCACATAGCAGAATGGAACAGTAATTTCTATTCAAATCAAACATACCACACTAATGACATTCTTAAAATTATTAATAATAATAACAATAGTATGACTATGAAAACATAGATTTCTGTGGTAATGTCGAGGTGAACAAAATTGTAAAATACGAATGCATTTTAATAGACCATCCTGCAATTTGATCCGGCCATGGTTCTAATGCGGGGTTGTATTGCCCGCTTGAGGCTGCGCGCGGGAAAGCACGAGGATGGAACTTAACAGAAGGATTTCTCATATGCTTGCCTCAACGCGACTGCTGCAAAGAGATCGAACTGGCCTTTTAATGGCTCCCCTCCCTTCTTTTCAAGGATAAAGATAGGAGATAAACTGAGACAGATAGGAACGGAGAGGAACAACTAACAAACAAATATCATGTTTGAGGAGATGGACTTCTCCAACCTAGTTGTTTAATTTTCCTCCACAGTGTGCAAAGAGTAGCTACAGTAATTATTGTAATCAAGAAAAGCCTAAAGGTAACTAATTTCCTCTAAGTGTCACTAAGTGTGTTTATGTGTGAGTTTGTGTTAAGTGTCCCATGACTGTCTTTCTTTCCCTGCTTCTCGCGCTGCCTGTCATCCACAGGTCTGCTGCCTCACGAGAAGCAGAAACACCCCACCCGGTGTAAACAGGAATGCACGAGCCTTTCCGTTATAACAGAGAAAAAGAGAGAGAGCGCGCGGAGAGAGAGAGAGAGAGAGAGAGAGAGAGAGAGAGAGAGAGAGAGAGAGAGAGAGAGAGAGAGCGCACTGACGCTCGCTCCCGTTGCGACACTCAGCGCGCTCCTCTTTCACCGCCGACACCAACCAGAGCAAACGCTAACGTCCCCTGAAAATCTCCCCTTTTTTCCCTCTCTCGCGTCAGTTGCTCTCCCCATTTTCTTTTTGAGCTCAATCATTGCCGTGACGTCTAAAAAATAGCAGACCGATAAAGTGTCTTCTCTATGACCCACAGAAGGTTGGCGCATCAGACAGCGCTTGGAATCCTAAACCAAGAAGAGTGCAGTTTTGGACCAGCTACACTGTTGATCGTTCGTCGGGGGGAATCAAGCTAGCAAGTATAGGACCTGCATCATAAGCAAAGCTGTGGATGGGAAAAGAGAGAACACTGCATTCCAATCACGTCTTCATTTTCTCTCTCTCTTTGCCTGATTCACAGCGGGAGGGGAGAGGGAGTGAGAGAAAGAGAGCAAGAGAAAATCTAGGCAGTGGAAGAGCGGCAGAAGACAGAGAGAGAGAAAGAGATCCAACAATCTTTAAACTAGTGGTGTTTTTTTACCGGATGCTCTTAAATTGCAGTGCGAAAGTAAGGTGAGTGGTTTGTGTGGCAGTCTGTGTGTCTGTTAATGTTTATCCATTTTGCAAATAACTAGGCATCGGACGTGGGAGGGTAAGGGATGACTCGCTGATAGTGTTAATGGAACAGTGGAATCTAGCCGAATCCTTCTGATCAATGGGTATTTGTTTCCCTAGTCACTGGTTTCGAGCCGATGTCACGATGAAAGCAACTGCAGTACGCTTGCTATTTATTTCAGCAGCTTCTTTTTGTTTTAATAGGTGCTGTATATATTTATCTCATATTCCCCACTTTGTTTGATCACACTGGTTTGACATTTCTTAGGTATTCAACAGATATTAGAAATTGGTAGATTTATTATGTTTTTTTTTCCCTTTCATTTTCATTTCCCAAATCTCTTATTAGGGATATAGCTGCCCTGCGCTTGTGGTTTAGTCTTTGTGCAGGGTTTTGATTGTGTTATGCTGTATGGATGTGTGGCTCATTCCTATGCATTGCTCCTTTTCTCCTCTTCCCCCGTCTTCCTTTCCCTCTTTCCTCTGTCGACAGCCCCTAACAGAAGACAGCCGGGATATCGCACCTCTCCCGCCACACGGGCACATCACAAGAAGGAGATGTGAAGTTGGATCTCGTTAAACTGAGTAGGTACCCCGGAATATAACAGCTGGCACACAGGGAATCTAGACTCCTTCCCACCGGCTGTGCGATGTGGGAGTCTAGGAAGACTGCATGCTGTTTTTAATCCAGTTTTGGCGTGTTTTAAGGATTTTCTTTTGAATCATTTTGGGGCCACCTTCCTCATGGACAGCTACCACAGGCACTTGATGTGTTTTCTATGGAATTTCAGAACCGCGGACAGCGCAGAGATTTCTGAGGCAAGCTAAAGAGTGGAGGCAGGGCTCTTGGGACATACAAAGTGTGCTATTCATCTCATTGTGTGCGTGTGTGCTGTTTAAACACAAGCAGAGATGTTAAGGGAATCATTTCATGGATAATATGCAGGAAGACATATTCAGTTTTTGGTCATTTTCTTTTACAATGACCCAAAAGACCAGGGCTATTGCAAATCACTCCCGGAGAGGTGACTAAATACGCAGAAGCAAGCTGCGTGCGAGTTGAGAGCAGCCTTTTTCCGGCTTGCATCTCAGGGTTATTTTGCCTTTTTCTGCATCCCATTGCAGGTGTTGACATCTGCGTTAACCTTCATATGTAGATGCTTAAATACAAATTGGATGTTCTATATTGACATACTGAGGAAAGGATACATTTTATGGTAGGGGTGTAACAGCAATCATTTTATTCTGAACCATTTAAACCAGGCAGCAACCTGACCATATCCTTGAATTGGTTATGCCTTGGCCTGTTTTGACTAATAGGCTAAACGTCTCTCCTAAAGTTGTTTTTATTATAAAGGGTTCAGTTGCTGATCTGACCAGTGCAAGATTTTTACCCAAACATTCTCTCGTCCTCTTCAGTCCGTGTTTTGAATCCCGATGGCAGAGCTGTCCCTGTCTAGTTTCATAGTTTAACAGGAACCTAGATTGTTCTATGGTATGATTAATCTGGCAAAGCCGCACCGTCATTAATTTTCACAACAACACAGCGTACTCCAAGTGTCTGATTTACTGGGAGAGGTCGGTTACGTTATGTAATAAATACACAGAGATCACCTGTCCTCTCCACCCTTCACATCCTGCTGTTGCCGTTATTTATTCAGTGCAATAAGCATCTCTGGGTTTGATTTATTACAAGCTTGTTGGTAGGTCCTATGCAATTTATGTTGTTTTTATGTCTGCAGTGATGCTTAGCAAGGGTCTTGTTGGAGATGTTTCCTATTTTGTTACAGTCAAAAATGTAATGGGAGAGAAAAAGTAGGTAGGCAACATTGAACATTGTTGTATTCAATCATTTCCACACGGACACGCTAACTAGATCTCTCTCTTTTTCTTTCTCTTCTCACTCTTTACCCCTCTATTCCTGTATGTGTTTGTGTCCTTCTCTTTTTCTCCACTCTCTGTCTCTGTCTTCTGTGGTCACAGTGGTGTGAAGTGGCTTGCCATAGCCGTGACTTCATCGGGTCTCAGTGAGGATGCTGTGGGTTACCTTGCTGAGCACCATAGCCTTAGGATGGACCACCCCGATCCCACTGCTGGAGGACTCGGAGGATATCGACGAGCCCTGCTTCGAGCCCTGCTACTGCGAGGTCAAAGAGGGCATCTTCCACGTCCACTGTGACAGCAAGGGATTTACAAACGTCAGCCAGATCTCCCAGACATGGACACGTCCTTTCAAACTCAACTTGCAGCGAAACTCCATGAGAAAGCTATACTTCAATAGCTTTCTTCACCTTAATAATGCAGTGTCTATTAATCTGGGGAATAATGCACTGCAGGACATTCATGCCGGAGCTTTTAACGGTTTGGGGATTCTCAAGCGGCTGTTTCTGCACGAGAACAAACTCGAGGTTTTCCGTAACGACACCTTCTTGGGGCTGGAGAGCTTGGAATACCTGCAGGCGGACTATAACCTCATCAAGAGGATAGAGAGCGGAGCGTTCAGGCACCTCCACAAACTCAGAGTGCTCATCTTAAATGACAACCTGATACCGGCACTGCCAAGCTATCTATTCAGGTCAGTGTCACTGACACACCTGGACCTGAGGGGAAACAGGTTAAAAATGTTACCATATAAGGGCACACTGGAATATGTAGGGCGCAGCCTGATGGAAATACAGCTGGAGGAGAATCCGTGGATCTGTGAGTGTGATATAGTTCAACTGAAAACATGGTTGGAACGTGTCCCCTACACTGCACTTGTCGGAGAGATCACCTGTGAATACCCCTTCCACCTGCACGGGAAAGACTTACGTGAGATAACACGCAGCGAGCTCTGTCCGTTACTTTCCGATGCGGAAATTGAGTCTAAACTGGGAATCCCCCGGTCTCCATTCAATAATGAACACACGTGGCCAACAAAACCATCCTCTATGCTGTCATCATTCCACAACACTGCGTCATCTGTAGAGTACAAAGATAGGCACGTCAAACCAACTAAACGGCCCAGACCCACCAAAAACCCTCCCACCCCTCGAAGTATCTATCCTGACCTGAACCAGCCCCCCATAGCAGGCTACCAGACCCGCCCCCCCATCCCTATCATTTGCCCCTCTCGATGTACCTGCAACCTCCACATTAATGACCTGGGGCTAACGGTCAACTGTAAAGAGAAGGGTTTTCATAATATCTCAGAGCTCTTGCCTAGGCCCCTCAATGCCAAGAAGCTTTACCTGAGTGGGAATCTAATCCAGAAAATCTACCGCTCTGATTTCTGGAACTTTTCTAGTTTGGATTTACTACACTTGGGGAATAACAAGATATCATATGTCCAGGAAGGGGCATTTATAAACCTTCCCAATTTAAAGCGTTTATATCTGAATGGGAACGATATTGATAGGCTAACTCCCGGTATGTTCCGGGGCTTGCAGACCTTAAGTTATCTTTATTTTGAGTATAACATGATACGCGAAATCCAGCCGGCATCATTTTCTCTCATGCCCAGCCTCCAGCTTGTTTTCCTAAACAACAACCTTCTCCCCACTCTCCCGACGGATACCTTTGCTGGCACCAGCCTGGCCCGCCTCAATCTACGCTACAACCACTTCAAGTCCCTGCCAGTGCACGGCGTTCTAGAACACCTGCATTCCATCGTCCAGATTGATCTTCACGGGAACCCGTGGGACTGTTCCTGTGACATCATCCCTCTCAAAACCTGGATGGAGAAGCTTTCCTCTGTCATCATGGTCAATGATGTCAGCTGTATGACTCCCGATTTCACAGCTGGGAAAGATCTGAGGTCACTGGAGGCTGAAGTCATCTGTCCAGAGCTGAAATACTCATCCCGACCCTCCCCAGCTCTCCCCTCTGACGACTTGACCACAGGGAGCTTTGGTCTCGGGGAGGCTGGAGGCAGAGGACCTGTTCCTCTATCAGTCCTCATCCTCAGTCTTCTCATTCTGTTCATCTCAGCCGTTTTTGTGGCAGCGGGGCTTTTTGCGTTTGTCCTCCGGAGGCGGAAGAGGCTGCCCTTCCGCAAACGCTCCGAGGTGGACCTGACAGGAATTCAAATGCAGTGCAGGATATTTGAGGATCCACCAAGACAGACCAGTAGCGGAAGCGCAGGCTCACCGGAAAAGCCCCCCAGTGGGCACGCGCACACACATACACACACTCACAGCCACGTCGGTCACACACACTCTCACAGTCACGTCTATGATTACATTCCTCACCCTGTGACGCAGATGTGCAACAACCCCATTTACAAGCCACGAGAGGGGGAGATCGGTGGGGAGGAGGGGGGTCAGTTTGCTGAAACAAAAGAGAATAGCAGTAACTACCGAACCCTCATAGAGAAGGAGAGGGAGTGGACACTAGCCGTGTCAAACTCAAAGCTCAACACTATTGTCACGGTAAACCACAATGCTGGGGATCTTTCAGGTTTTCACGAGAACGGTGGACTGTGTCCCACCGTGATTGACAGCCAGAGACCCACACCGACGGTCGGTTTCGTAGACTGTCTGTATGGAACAGTGCCGAAATTAAAGGACATGCACGTCGCACATGCACACCCACCCGGTATGCAATACCCAGACTTACAACAGGATGCACGTCTTAAGGAGACGTTACTGTTCACAGCAGGGAAAGGCTGCTTTCCCGACCCCTCCCAAAGCGATTACCTCGAGTTAAGGGCCAAACTCCAAACCAAGCCGGATTACCTCGAAGTACTAGAGAAATCATACCGGTTCTAACACACGGAGAACATACTCCTTCCAAACACACACACACACTTTTCCATAGCCCAAATGGTACAAAATCACAGAACAAAAAAACAAAAGTAAAAAAGCAGCATGATATTAAAATGAAATATTGTACTACAACAAGTTTTCCCCAAAAATCGCTTTGGAGGAAAGGCCATTCTCAGATTCAATGAAGTGCCTTTTTTCAGAGTAGCCAGCAATGTTATCAACCCTTATTTTTATACAGAGCAGATTTGTCTAAATGCAAAGGAGAGAGAGATAAAGAAAGAGGAGTCACTGGGAAAATCACAACATCCGAAAATATATTCCATCAAACTGAGCCCTTCATGCGCTCTTAAACAACGAGAGTGGAGAAACCCAGCGCACTGGAGGACCAGGGGCAAGACAACTGCAGCTGCTGGGCTCTCATTTCCATTTCTCCATCTTTCACATGGATGTATAAATGCCTGGGGGGCCCTGCACATGAAGTTTGTTGGAAATAAAGAAAAACAAATAAAAAAACAAATAAATTGCAGTTTGCTGCATGCACTCGCTCCATTGCAGGGGTGAGGGATTTGCTCCGAACTATCACTCACATATTAATAGATACTGCAACGCATTACGGTTCAGTGTTCTATTTAATTTTATATTCTATTATCATTATTATTATTAAAGAGGACTACTATCTATATCTGGGTGCTTCTGAAGGACGTGCCCGCCCAAGGATGAAAACAACATTTGTGAATACTATATGACGACGCTCAAGATTTTCTGGAATTCCATGCACTTTCTAAAGAAAAATGCTTTGGGATTATCGTATCGACACTAACGGCTTTGTAGGAGGCACTTTTAATGTTTTCTCTCTCACAAAGATTTGAAGAAAAAAAATGTGCATATATTTATTCTGTAATTTCAGTGAAAATTTAATTGTAAAGGTAATGTTAAATCAATGTATAGTGAATATGCGTCTGGTATAGCCTTCTTAATAAAAAAAACTCTTAAATAAATGAAAAGGGTGCTACTATGGAACGTTTGTGAAGAACATGCAGGTTAGGGGTTTGGTATGAAGCTATACTGTGCTGTGTCTGTGCATTGCATAATGGGACACTGAAATCTCTAGTGGCTTGATCCATTTTTTTGTTGTTCTGCTGTGGGCAAGGTTAAGAATGTGCTGCTACTATACAGTGTCACTTAGGCTAGAGTTGGGAAGGCGTGAAACAGTGGCTAATGAGAAATATGAGAGAGCAAAATCTTTGGGAGATGTAAGAATTAAAAATGTGCCAGTGAATGAATGCAGGTTTTCTCGAGGGGTAATCTAAATATACCATTGTGTTCTCATTTCCTTGTTACTGTGTTCACATGAAAGTCCAATGAATGCTCTAGAAAAGACGATGTGTCTGAGGGAGGAAGAAGCACTGGAGTCAGCACGTCATTGCAGGTTGACATTTCACATGTTCTCCAGATGAGGGCGACAGAGCGACACTCAGGTGTCCTAATAACTGCTTGTTTGTTAGACTTATCGCTAGACTTTTCTAGAATAATTAGGCCACAATAAATTGAATAGCTGACCAAAAGAAACAATAGGCCTTTCAAATATTAAATGATGCCCCCTTGTTATAGTAACATTTAAATACAATTGCATACATAAACTTCAGCTGATAACATTCATTTGATTTATATTGTTTATTAGACCATTAAGATTGGATAGTTTATATATATATATATATATATATATATATATATATATATATATATATATATATATATATATATATATATATATATATACATATATTATAGTTTATATTATATTAAAGTTTATATATTATAGTTTATCTTAAAGTGTATATTGGTATAGTTGTGAATGGCCTTTTTTGTAAGATGATATGTTGTATAGCAAATCTGTTTCTGGCAATGATTAGATATTCCACAATGTTTTACATGACACTTTATGGTTGGCTATGAGTTATAAAATAAGGGAAGTTGACAGAGAACAGTAGATTTTGAATTTTGCAAGAAAGTATTGTGATTTGAAATAGATATTAATGTTGAATGTTCTTTACATTGTTATTCCATGACTACATTTAGTAGTTAAGTAAACATTTTCTTTGATCAGTTATCTTAAGTACAACACTTACCACTTCCTCATTCTAGATTTGTTTGTGTCATTGTCACTGTTTTTCACACATTTGCCTTCTCTCTCACACACCAAATGAGTTTCCTTAACTCCAAATATTGATTAGGCATTTATTATTATTATTATTAGATCTGTAGCATCACTTTAGGCCAAGGCCTGTACTACCTAGTCTAACCCCACATTTTACCTCATCCCAACCCTGTAACTAACCTCTCAACATAACTTAGCATTCAAACTATTCCCTCGATTTCCCCATACCAGAGAAAAATAGAGGTCAGCAGTTTTCTGCATGCACTCTTTTTGATTAAATCAAACCTGAATTATTTTACTTTAAGTAAGAGAAATAGTTTTACAAATGATCCATCTTTAAATTTCTGGGGATTCAGAATAGGGTGACACAGCCCTTAGGTTTGATTAATATTTATTCAGGGCTCAACTTATTCAGTTCGGTTCTGACCAGGCAAAAAGAGTGTTGATTCTGTTCTAATAAATCCTCTTGTTATCCTATGTATATCTGGGGTTCCTTTTGTAAAGCCATGCTTTTGGGGAAGTGACATGTGGGCTTAAGAAGTAAAGGTGTAACAACTTTGTGAAGACAGTAACATGTTTGCTTGCTGTTCTCTAATTACACAGTAAAAAAGTCTGCAGCAAAAAAGAAGTGCAATATTTGAATAACCTTTCCTTTATTAGGTCTGTCTATAGGTTCAGCCTCTTCAGACAGAAACAAGTTAATCCATCAGATGGAGACAATCCTGACAGATGCAGTGCTACCTATTATTACATTGATGATGTTGCTTGGTTGACTCCCATAATGGTTAAGAACATAGATTAATGCTATGGTCCAGATGTTGAGAATAATGGGTTTTTGTGTAGTATTTCATTAGTCACTATTTAAGACCATAAAGAAAAAGCATTTGTAAAAACCAGATCCCTGCAAAAAAAAAAACAGTGTCAGCTTGTGTGCTATTATGGGCATGAAACTAAATGGCTACACACAATATCTCTATATTTTTACAATATATAAAAATTATCCTACAACATTGGCAGACTGTTCTAATTAAAAAAAACATTATATTCTAAAGTACTTTATCATGGTAATAAAAAATAAAGCATTTCAATTCACAACCATTCTTCCTCCATATCAGGATCATTTCAGAAACAACAGACATATTTAGTATGCCTGGCATGTTTACATAAAATAATTAACATATTTAGAGTATTTTTATCCAACCAGTTGGGTTTCATGAATGACAGAATATGTTGAGTTGTTTGGATTACCCATAATTTACTTAAATGTGTGTGTTTATTTGTTGTTGTTGGTTTGACCTTGAAGCTAGGTCATTGCATTGCAATCCATGGGTTGTTTTCAGAAGGCACCATTCATGTTAATCAAACCTCTAAATCACAGTAATTACTTTGGGATAGATCTACTTTGTAATACATGATTATCTGTTGCATCCCGGACACATAGGGGCATTTTTGGTGATGTTCACAAGTTTGATTCAGATGAGATATATACACAATAGCCAAAAGTATGTGAATACCTGACAATCAAATCCATATGAGCTTGTTGGACATCCCATTCCAAAATCATGGGCCTTAATATGGAGTTGACCCCTACTTTTCTGGGAATGCTTTCCACAAGATAATATCTGTGGGAATTTAGTTTAGTTTAGTTTAACCTTTATTTTACCAGGCAAGTTGACTGAGAATACTTTCTCACTTGCAGCAACAGCCTGGGGAGAAGGGGGAGAGGGGAATGAATGAGCCAATTGAGAGATAGGGATGATTAGGTTGCCATGATGGTATGAGGGCCAGATTGGAAATTTGTCCAGGACACCCGCTTAATGTCCCATTCAAAAGACGGCACCCTATGCAGGGCAGATGTGCCCATTCAGCCAAAATAACATTTGTGAGGTCAGGCACTGATGTTGGTCGAGAAGGCCTGGCTGGCTATCGCCATTCCAAAGGTGTTCAATGGAGTTGAGGTCAGGACTCTGTGCAGGTCACTTGAGTTCCTTCAAACCAAACTTGTCGAACCATGTCTGTATGAACTCCACTTTGTGCACAGGGGCACAGTCATGCTGGAACCAGAAAGGGTCTTCCCCAAACTGTTGCCACAATGTTGAAAGCACCCAATAGTCTGAAATGTGTATGTATGCTGTAGTATTAAGATGACGCTTCGCTGGAACTACAGGGCGTAGCCCAGACCAGTATCCCTCTGCCACCATTAGTAGGGGTGTCCACATACTTTTGGCTATATAGTGAATACATCTGTAATTTCTGTGGACAGGCGGTTATGGAATTTCTGTTTTTGTATGTCTAACCTGACCTTAACCTCAGTAAAGTGATGCCTAAACCTAATCCTTTAAACATACTTCATAACAAGTTTATTTTAATTGTCATGATGGTATTCCAATGGAATACACAGATAACAAAATTTTAGGGACACAATATAAAACACTGCAAATTCAAATGTCTTCTAAAATCTTTAAAATCATGACATGATTTAAACTCTGAAATTTACAAATTGGTTACACACAACAGACTTCTCTAGGCTCCTGATTTACCCGTTTGTATGTAAGCCTCATTTGAAATAGAAAGATTTCAACATCCAATATTCAATACATTAAAAAAAGATTGTTTTCCAACCTCACCTTAAATTATATTTTTTAACCTCATAGTTAGCATACCAGCAAACATTGTAATTTTGGAAAGCCAAGAGTTGTAATTTCATTTTCCAATTCTTCTGTTTAGAAATGGATATAAAATCCACAATATACAATTATTTCAATATTCTGAGTTGATCCAAAATATAAATATAATATGGAAATGTTTGTGTGTGTTTCTACACTTATATGTGTTCAATTATATGTATACGTTATTACTGCACCATTTTCCTCCTTTGGCTGGCTGGGAGGCTGGACTGATTGTTTCGGAGCTGTTCCAGTTGAGGCTGTTCTTTGTTAGGTAATGCTGAGCATAGCGATCCTATTAGTGTATTAATATTCTAATTCCTAAATCTATGATCCTGAGCTATACATACTAAGTCAGTTGTTCTGTTGCAGGCTTGGGATGTGGTGGACTTGAATGTGTGTGTGTTTGTGTGTGTGTATTTAGCCATGTGTCGAGGCAGTTTCTGCACACTAAGGCTTTCCTGTGTTTTGCTATGACAGTGAATGCTTGTTCCTGGGCCTTTCAAAGTCCTTAATTAGCAGAGACACGATCAGAGGCGCTGCTGGGGAACCAGGGAGGACGAGAAAGATGAAGACAGGAAGAGAATGAGGATAAGCAGGAAAGAGAGGAGAAAACAGGCTTAGACAGGGATGTTGGCACAATGAGTCCCTTCAGTGGAGGATTGTTTAGGGGCTGCCACGTGGAGGAAGAAGGGAGTCGCTCTTTCTTTTCTTCCTGAAAGAGGCTGTAATTGTCCAATTAACACAGCTGAGCTTCTAATGCAGACGGTGGAGAGGTGGAGGGGGCGAGGGACAAATCAACTGGGAGCGATGTTCTCTGTTTGTGTGTGGGGGTGTGATGATGTGTGTTCTTATGTGGGCATGTGCATGTGTTGGCGTGTGTTATGATGAAGCCCTGTTGTTTCTACCTCTCAGCTTCGGGATTGTTCTCCGGAGTTTGCTGCAGAAGCCAAAATGTCTCAGAGCTGTCCATGGTGCTGAGTTAGCAGTACAATGCAGGTGTGTTTGTGTGTGTGTGTCTGAACAGGGATGGTTGTGTATGTCCGTGTGTGGTGTTGTGTGTGTGTGAGAATTGTTCTATGCATGTGCACTGCCTCGATATGGAGAGACTGTGGCTTAGTAAGGGCAGACAGTGTGTGGGAGCTCTTCAAGGTGCTGAAAGTGCAGAGAAAAAGGATGACTTGCATCATTGAATAATTGAATCACTGGCTCTGTGGCTGAAAAAGTGAAGGACTACGGCATGCATGTGTGTGTATTTATGTATGTTTGTAATGTATGTGCATACAGAACGTGTGTGTGAATGGTATGCATGTAAATATGTATATGTATGAAATCTACACTACCAGCAAAAGTTTAAGAACACCCAGGAATGTACATGTGTTTTGATAGAAATTGATACCTTCATTCACCAAGATTGCATGAGAAACATTGGCAATGTTGGTAGTATCTTGGATACATATTTTAATCAATTTAATGCCACCTTTGTGAATTTCTATCAGAACATGAAAATCCCTGGGATTTGTAAAACATTTGACCAGTTGTGTATATGTATTACAGAATGTATGCATAATCCAGGCATTTACTATAGATGTGAGGAGGAGAAGAGGTCCCCATAAATATTGTCAAACCTGAACATTCAGTCAAGTTTTTTAGGAAATTGTTTATAAGAATTCTACTTTCAGTTTCTGGGTTAGGTTAAGGGTGAAACTTACAATTGATGTTTAAACTAAGGGACAGTTTTAAGTTCAGGGAGTTGGGGTTAATAATCAAGGATAGGTTAAGTTTTTTAGATTAAGGTTAGGCTAAGGGTTAGGATTAGGGCTATGTTGAGGGCTAGGGGATAGGGAAAATAGGGAATAATCTTTCTGGTCACCACAATAATAGTTAAACAAACAAAATATAAATGAATGTGTGTTTGTACTGCTATAAGTGAGAACATTCTCCAGCACATTCTTTCAACAAAATACATATTATATCCTGTATAAAACCCCTCCTGTAAAAATAAAAACATGTTACATCCAATATTCTTCAACCAAAATCAAGTTGAAGTGGTTGCAAAAACATGTTGATGTTTGTTGCAATTCATACAATGACTTGTAAATGGCCTGACATTACTGTACCTTTGCTAATGTGGGAGACACTGACGTGAGACAGGTGTTTTCATCGTCAACACACTATGAACCTTCGGTTGTGAGGGCAAATTGGTGTGATGTGATTGATATTGACATGTCTAAAGGCTGATGTTCTTTGGGGGGAGGCCAAACTGATGTGTTGATATTTGAAGTGTGCTGCTCAGTTGACTGCTGTATGGAGCCAGCTTTTGATGAAAACCTTCTTAATTAAATACCAGCCTCTCATAACACTCTTGGAGAGCATGGGATATGGGGTTCAGGCTAGTGGCTTATTGAAAGTGCTATCCACTTTGCAGGACTGTCTATGAGTAGAACAGGCAGCTGTTTTGATGCTGTTCTGTTTTGGACATTACGTGCAACCTGGCTTTGTAGGGGACAAATGGCTTTCTGTAGTTTATCATGTGTCTGTTCATTAATACCCTTGATTTTTTTAATTCATAATGAAATATTATTGGCAGATTGAAACATACATATTTTAAGTCAGTGTGTCTTGGTGTGTGTGGAAACACTTACTTGTTTTGTAATCTATGGCTAACTGGCTCTATCTACATTGTGCGAGAAGATACTTCACAGTGGTATATTCTGTATTCCCTAAAATCCTTTTCAACATTCCTTATGTGGTCTTGCTTTTGGCCGATGGTGGCTCTATCCAATTAAAAGTGGCAAAAATGCAAAAATTACATGTAAAAAAAAAATGTGATCGTGTTTGTGGGCGTTTTTTATTTTTTCAAGCATTTTACCCAGAATTATAAAAACACTAGGTGAATCACACATTACACTCATAGCAAGTAAAAAGAAAAAAGGTTAAGGTTGGTACTTGGTAAATTTTGTTTGTACTGTGCGTTTTCACAGACTTTGAAAAAGCACTTTGTATTTAGATTTGAATTCTTCGGTCTGTAATGCAATTTGTATTTTGTGCGAGTGTCTGTCTGTCGACCTTGCTCCACATAATAGGAGTACTGTGTACATCCTGTGCTGAAAGGACTTTATTGAGGACTATTGCAGTGATTTCTGCTCAGAAGGGAACTTTTGGAGCAAAGCTCTGGAGAACTCAGGTTGAGCGTGCCTCGGCTATTAGGTATACAGCTCTGTGTGGAGAGGAAATGAGAGGCAATAGGAACCGTAAAGAGAAAGAAAAAAAGGAAAGGCTGTAAGTGGAGAGTGAGTATGTGTGAGCTCTCCAAGGTGCTGAAATGGCGCAGGGATCTGGAGACTTGAGTCACTGCCTCTGTTGCTAGATTGTTGTAGTCACGGCCAATGAGACCACTGCCGTGCTCTCTCTGCCTCTACTCTCTAGCTCTCTCACGTGTGTTTGCATGTGTGTGGAGATGTGTAAACGTGTGTAGTGTTTGCAAATGTAGTATTGTTAATAAGTCTTAAGACCCAACTTTTCCTCTGCTGCTGTGCTGAGTATAGGATAAAGCAGACACAGTCGATGGATCTTAATTGGGAATGCCGGGCTAGCATTACGTTCAGAACTGGAGTGAATGGATCTTAATTGGGGACGCCGGGCTCATATTACTGTCCGGACTGGGAAAAACAGATCGGTATCACACAATGGGTTTGATGCACTACACACTGTTCCATTCAATCCGGTCCCGAACGTAATGCAAGCCCAGCGTCCCCAATTAAGATCCACCGACCGTGGCAGAGAAAGCAGCTCTGGTGCCAGGGCTCACAGTGCATAAAGTAGCTACAATATGCAGTGAAGTACAGTTTTTGTCATACCAGTTTATGTAGCTGATCATTACACAGTAACAATATTTTCTAGATTGTGCCAAATTTACCTCTTGATTTAAGAATAAATGTTATTATAGTACACTTTTTTTTCACCTCATTTTACCAGGTACATTTATTGAGAACAGATTCTTATTTACCACGAAGAACATGGCAGTTCCAAAACAACACATAGGTATACAGAGTGCATGAAATAAACTGTATACAAAGGAGTGTAAGTGAAGCAGTCAAGTCAAACAATTAAATTAATACAGTATATACACATGAGAAAATGTGCTTAATGATAACAAGTACAGTGACTTGGAAACAGCTTAAACAGTTGTAGTTTAAGGGGATTGTAAATAGAACATGTAGTGTCCTATATAGTTCTATATGTAATGAAAGTATGCTATACAGACTACTGTTCTAGAAATAATAATGAAGTGCTTTAAAATCATTCCATAAAACAGCTTGAATGAAGCGAGCTGGAAAAGCCTGAAGTCTCTAAGTTATAAATGTAGAAACTGTGTCTGAATTGCTTAATTGTTCTCAATTGAAAATAGACCATATCTGGCCTTAGTGCTATAATGTTTGTGCTAGCATTACATAACATGCTTGATTAAAAGGAAGTATTACTGTGGACTTCAAATAAGCAATGAAACAAACATGCTCTGAAAGATTCAATTGAATGACTTTCCTATTTGAAGTTCTCCCAAATTATGTTCTCAGGAAACTATTTTGAAAACATGCAAAATATGTAGGGTTTGTTCACGTTTCAGCCACACATTTTGTTATTAGGCTATAGGGGAAAGTGGGGTGAGTTGTGCCAGTTTCTACTCAAAGTGACTTTAAAGAGAGGCCATGACAGTAATGGCTTCAACTTAAGGATGTACGTATATTTCAGGATGTGGTGCATCCATGAGAACAATAACTTTGGATCTGAAATAAAATGTCTCAGAAATATAGCTTTTGGGAAAAATGTGGTCTCGTGGAACAACTTGACCCTGGTGCGGGGTAAGTTGTGCCTTTGAGGGAATACGTTGGGGTAAATTATGCCAGTGATTGATGAAGTAAAATAGAATATTTGAATGTTATGAACTGTAATGCTATATGAAAGCAAGACAAAGAGTACTTCTATTACGTTGCACCTGCACTTAAAACAAACGGTATATCTCAGAAGTTCTCCCAAATTACGTTCTCAGGAAACTATTTTGAAAACATGAATAACGTTATATGCCAACATATTTCGGGTGTTTTTACATTTCAGTAGCACATTTTGTTATTAGGCTATTTTCGTCCTTATCTTACGTTGAATCAGCATGTTTCATTTTGCCGGTTCATGCAAGAACATTCCACATATTCCATACATTCCATAGCAGGCAAAATTATATTCTTAAATAATGTTCACAGTTAAGGTTAGCCATATCGTTACTAGGGTTAAGGTTAGGATTAGGGTTAGGGTCAACATTACAAAAAAATTATGTGCAACACGTCTGCATCACAGCGACCTCCACCGTACCAAAAACGATGCTATTTACATGCTACCTCATGATCTTCATACGTTCATATTTCACATAATTTGGTTTTTAAATTTAGTTCCCTATGAACGTAATTGTAATTGACCCTCTCATACGTTCATATTTCACATATTTAAGTTTTGCAAAATAGTTCCCTCATAACGTAATTCTATGTGATTTTGGCCTGCTTTTAGAAAGAGCCCTTTGGGAAATGTGTTACTGCAACCCTTTAACTATGTTTATGTTGTCAACATTGAGCTCCTGTCACAGTTCTTCAATCAATGTAAGAACAAGAACATGCTAGTTGCACTGTTTAGAAATTACCAGTTGCCTTAAAGTTGCTGTGGATTTTGCATTACTTAACACTTAAACACTAACACTTAATGTGTCAAAAAGTTGGAAGTTGGTATTTTACAACTTGTGTGATGTGTCACTGAATAAGTACAGCTTTGGAGATAAATGTATTTGACCATACAGTTTACTAGCATACTTACATATTATTTATATTGCAACATTGAATGTACAGTACCTGTTTTTTATTTTTCTTGTGTTTTTTAGTTGTTTGTGCTATCTATTGTGTGCTTTTGAACAACTACTCAAGTTTGTTTTTTAGTCATACTCAGACTATAATGGATTACACAGTGCAATGACACACTTGAAGGTTTACCTCTCATTGATGCAACAACAATAGAGATGTAATTAGGTAAATATAAGCAGCCTCATTTTCCTCAAATATGAATCATCACATTTTAATAAACAAGTCAATCACATTTCAGGGATAACAGTCTGTCCAGTTAGGAAGCATAAGCAAAAGGGAATGGCTACAGACAATTTCTCTCACCTGACTCACCTGATTCTTCTTCAGATTTGCTTTTTTCTAGTGTCCTTATCACTACTGGTAGCATGAGGCGGGACCTGCAGCCCATTCAGGTTGCACAGGTATTCCAGCTCCTCCAGGATGGCACACTCATACATGCGATCACAGGAAGGTTTGCTGTGTCTCTCAGGACAGGCTCAAGAGCAGTGGTAGTTCTACATTGAATTACACCCTGGGCTAGACTCCCTTCGACCCCCCCCCCACACACACACGGTCCTCTGCAAACCAGCTCAGTCCTAATCCTGTCACTCAGATTTAAGGGCCAGGTAGCAGGGTCGTTTGACAGAGGCTCATCCTCAGCAATGGGGCTAAGTGGGGGTACAGCTCCAGGCATTTCTATTAGACTTAGGGTTACATTACTCATTACTCAAAAGCACATAGCAGCGGAACATAACACATAGGCCTACTCAGAAATTATCTGAAATATTTAAATTACATTAAATTGCAGTTGTCCAGTTGTCTTGTAACCTAGGCATACCCCCTCCACACCTTTTATACCATTTAGATGTCACTGACAGCACTGTGAAGAAACATACAGTTAACAAAGTTTTGCAAAATCTAAATATCTAACAAAAAGGGATGAATGCTTTCAGAAACATTCAGTGGTTTTGCATGAGTAAAACCCAAGAATGTTTGTAGAGCACCGTCTGTAACAGGTTAGAGCACCGTCTGTAACAGGTTTAGAGCACTGTCTGTAACAGGTTTAGAGCACCGTCTGTAACAGGTTTAGAGCACCATCTTTAACAGTTTTAGAGCACCGTCTGTAACAGGTTTAGAGTTCTATTCTAACGTCTCTTTTACTACTCACCACTATTCTAATGTATCTTTTACTACTCACCACTATTCTAACATATCTCTTTTACCACTCACCACTATTCTAATGTATCTCTTTTACCACTCACCACTATTCTAATGTCTCTTTTACTACTCACCACTTTTCTAACATATCTCTTTTACCACTCACTACTATTCTAATGTATCTCTTTTACCACTCACTACTATTCTAATGTATCTCTTTTACCACTCACCACTATTTTAATGTCTCTTTTACTACTCACCACTATTCTAACATATCTCTTTTACCACTCACCACTATTCTAACGATCTATTTTACCACTCACCACTATTCTAATGTCTCGTTTACTACTCACCACTATTCTAACATATCTATTTTACCACTCACTACTATTCTAATGTATCTCTTTTACTACTCACCACTATTCTAATGTCTCTTTTACTACTCACCACTATTCTAATGTATCTCTTTTACCACTCACCACTATTCTAATGTCTCTTTTACAACTCACCACTATTCTAATGTATCTCTTTTACCACTCACCACTATTCTAATGTCTCTTTTACTACTCACCACTATTCTAACATATCTCTTTTACCACTCACCACTATTCTAATGTATCTCTTTTACCACTCACCACTATTCTAATGTCACTTTTACTACTCACCACTATTCTAACATATCTCTTTTACCACTCACCACTATTCTAATGTATCTTTTTTACCACTCACCACTATTCTAACATATCTCTTTTACCACTCACCATTATTCTAATGTATCTCTTTTACCACTCACCACTATTCTAATGTCACTTTTACTACTCACCACTATTCTAACATATCTCTTTTACCACTCACCATTATTCTAATGTATCTCTTTTACCACTCACCACTATTCTAATGTCACTTTTACTACTCACCACTATTCTAACATATCTCTTTTAACAATCACCGCTATTCTAATGTATCTCTTTTACCACTCACCACTATTCTAATGTATCTCTTTTACCACTCACCTCCACATCCACCCTACTGTCCCTCACATCCCTCTGACTGTTACCTGTCTGTGGCTCAGACACACTCTGCTGAATTAAAATAGGTGTAATAAGACTGTCAGTGTCAAACAATGTTGACAATAACTACCAATAGCAGTTCGGATGTATTCATGCTTGTTGGTTTAATGTAAGAGCACATAAAAAGTGTACTGACCTGTATTCTGGAGAATGATCAAATGATTGGACTGAATGCAAGAAATCTAAATGACACAAGAACAGGTTGTAGCTCAAAATTGTCTAAACAGGTGTCTTAATCTATACTATCTGTTTTATCACTCACCTCAGAATCCATCCACTGTAACTCACACCCATCTGACAGTCTCCTGATTCTGGCTCAGACACACTTGGAATTAGTCAAATAATTCAATCAAACACGCACAGTGGCCATTTACAGAGAAGTTTAGACCTATAGTATCTATAGTGTTAGTGATCATGTAGTGCAGAATATGTACTGATGTATCTAGTTCAGTTTAATGATTCATAATGACTCCAGAAACCTATCTTTTGGCAAATACATATATATTTATTCCTCTCAATGATGATAGCATTAGAGCTAGCCATTGCAAATGGATGACAAGTATCTGAGAAAGAACAAATTAATAAAGCTAAAAAAATCTAATATTGTGCTTGTTACCGTTTGACTAGTAGAAAGACCTGTAGGCTGGTTGCAGAACCACATTAGCTACTGGTTTAATCTGGTCTAAATGAAAGTTCTCATTACTGGCTGAAGTATAGATAACTAGCCAGCCAGCTGATATTTTCCATCCATATTGGAGCTTTTGCGCTGAAGTCAAATCAAGGCTAATTTAGTGTATAGGGTAAAGCATGAAATGGGTTTCTGAAAATATATGCTTTTACTAAATAACGTGAGTGGAATGGATTTACAGCGCAGGCACAAGCCGGCAATCACTGTCACTGAGACAGTTTGTGGGATGTCAAGTAGTTAACATGAGTCTGGTGCTTGAACAAACATTGGTTGCTTGGTGCCCCTCAGAGTTGTAATGTCCCTGGGCACTTGCCCAGTTGCCCATATGGTTAATCCGCCCATGTAGCTAAACAGCGGATTCCCTATCCCTCCCTTGTCCGTTCAATTTGGGAGACCCCGGTGAACTGTCCCCCGCACCCCCTCCCCTTTCCCCTTCTCACAAAGCTTCTGTGCACGGCACCTTCTCAGCAAGCAGGGCCGCCTGCAGCTGCAGGGGGCGCCAATTTGCCAATTCCCCACACAGTGTAAGGATAGAAAACTGTGTCGCAGAGGATGATTTTTTTAAGTACTCGTGCCGCCCCCATGTGTCATGAAAAAAATGCTGCCCCGGGTGGCTGCCCACTTCCCCCATGCCAAAAACTGCTACTGCTAAAGAGTGTGGAAGAGATACCAGGTGATGGGCCATTACATGAAGAGACCTGGACAGGGCCGTAGAAGAGTATAAACCCAGCAGCAGGACTGGTATCTCCTTCATTGTGCAAGTGGGAACAGGAGGAGCACTGCCAGAGCCCTACAAAATGACCTCTAGCGGGCTACTGGTGTGCATGTTTCTGACCAACCTAAATGAGGGTAGCAGGAGGCAGCACTGTGCAGCTTGATTGACACTCCCCAGAGAACACCAGAATTGGTAGGTCTCCCATTGGCACCCCGTTCTCTTCACAGATGAGAGCAGGTTCACACTGAGCACGTGACAGAAGTGAAAGAGTCTGGAGACGCTGTGGTGAACGCTATGCTGCCTGCATAATCGAAAGTCATTGGTGAATAAAGCCCACATCAAATCCCATTTGGAGGTTGCCCAAAGGCTTGCAGGAGACACAGCAAACATTTGGAAAAATGATCTCTGGTCTGATGAGAAAACCTTAGCGCAAAAGACTTTGTGTGGCATTAAGCCAAGATTGCTTATCACTCTGATGCACGGTCATGCATAGTCGTGGCAGCATCATTTATTTATTTTTATTTAACCTTTATTTTAATTGCCCAAGGACACAACAACATTTGGCTCAGTCGGGAATCGAACTGGCAACCTTCTGACTACAAGTCTGACTTCCTACCCACTGAGCCATCTGCGCCCCACGTCATGTCGTGGGGATGCTGGCTATTGGCAGTGACTGGGAAACTGGTCAAGATTGAGGGTAAGATTGATGGAGCCAAATACAGGGCAATTCTAGAGGAACACTTATTTCAGTCAGCAAGTCACCTGAGAAAATGAGGAAGCTGAATGTCTTAGAATGGCACAGTCAAAGTCCAGAACCCAAGACGATTAAGAATATTTGCTTCTCTAAGGTGCTTTACATAATAGAACAAACACATTTAAAACAAAACATCACCCTTGAAATCTGCTTGTCAATATCAACATGGGCATGAAGGAGGTGCTCCGGATTCTTTGGTGTCTGACCATTCCAGGATCCGACCGGTCCTGACGTTATTCCAGGCCCTGCCAATGTAGACACCAGTCCATGCTCCTAAAGTCCAGCCTGTCTTGATTCCTGTACTGCCACCAGTCCAGTATATGCTGCCTGGATGCTCCCAGGCTCCCAATGTTGGGTTCTTTCCCGAGACAGGAGGCTGTGGCTGGTTGAGGGTAGGTACTATTATGAGTCTTTTTTTATTCATAGCACAAAACGTTCTTCAGGTGTTGAAGTCCCTTTGTATCAAATATGCAATGGAAACACTGAGAATGAATAGCTGTTTATACTGCAGCTACTCAATATTGTACTGATGCACTTCTAAAGTAGCCAGGCTGCTCAGCCTTGATCTTTTCCTACCACAGTGGATACTGGCAAATACAGCGAGTCCTAAACAGTTTAATGATGACTTATACATTTTGACAGTTAAAATCTTTATGTAGCCTCTGTGTCAAAATACAGAACATACAATTTATACAATGCAATCATTTGTTATTTATTTTTATTATGTTTAATAATTTCACAATTTCTTACATTGTTTTTTTATTGTTTGGAAGCAGCCCAAAGTCACCTACTTTAAGTGACCCAGAGTTTGGTTATTTGGTGTGCAACTGTGTACTATTGGTACATTCTCACCTCCTTAAATGAACCAGACTAACAGGGAACATTTTCCAGTGTTCCATTAAACCATATGAAACAAAGAAGGTGTGAAACTGACCTAAGAATGTTGCACAGAGCTCTACAAAGTGTGGTTACGAACACTATACTTCACACTTCGGTACATCATCATTTTGAAAGGAGATATAGGAGAGGAGCACAGCATATACTTACATTTGTGCAAATTTTTTCAGAGATTTACAGATGCAATTATGTCTTGCTTGATGACAATATATTTTTCAGGTTCACAGCTCTTTAATTTAAACTATTAACTTTTCAATTGCTGATCAAGGGCTTTAGCTTCTAGAGACTATCTGGGGTACGAGCACATCAGTCAGGAGTTAGGCAGAGTCAAAGTAACTATGCACTATGCCTACAGAATGCTGAATTTCACAATACCTAGACTTGCAATGTCTTGCAATTTCAGTAAAGCAGAACAAGGCCTACTATCAATGAATAGGCTAGGATATTCCACATGCAACAGACCCAAGACTTAACACACACTTGCATCATTAGCAAAGACGAAGAGTGGACGAGACAGCACAAGGGAGAGATGAGGGAACAGGCAGAAAGAAATGTGAATGTACTGTGGTAGACTTAATTTTATTCCTCAATGTCTTGTCTTGCAATGCCTCACAAAATTCAACAAGTTGCCCTCCTCACTGGTTTTATTGAAATTACATAATTATTCCCAGGTCTTTGTAGTTACAGTTGTCAAGTAGGGTTACAACATGGCAAAATAAGACTTGTCCCATTTCTTCCCCCTTAAAACTTTCACTTGGTTTTGAGTGCCCTAGACAGTAAAGTCCCCTCGATGAGGAAAGTTGGGGTGAAGATCTTTCCCTATGAAATGGGACACCACTATATGCAAGTTAGCGTAGCGAACGTGCTCACCTACATCACGCGCAGTGTCGACAAGTCTAGCGGTTGTAGCCTACTACTACTGAATATCGTCAGATAGCTTCGTGAGATATTTTCTAACATTACTATTCAAAAATCAATAGTCCTTTGGATGTGCATCAAACTAACACATTCCAACATATTTCAACATTTTAACATGCTTGTTTTGTGAAACAATTCAATTGATCCTTTTCAGTGGCGTCCGCCATCTTGGTTGAAAAAATAGTCTGACTCGCAAGGTATCCTTGGTAATTTCATTTTAAGCCTGCTTCGGACCTCAATATGTTTTGAGGGTTGATTCTAATTGAATCAACTCCCCCTTGCTCCCTAAATTATTGGGACACCCTACCCCTACACAAGAACGCGCAAAATCTAGGGTTAGGGCAAATCTAGGGTTAGGGTAGAAATCTAGAGAAAAGGGAGGTTTTGGGACAGGGCCTTAGAGTGTGCAATAACTTCCCAGGGGATATGTCAAGGCTATGTACCTTCCATTTAATTCCAAAACATACCATATATTAGCCTACTGATCAAAAACATTTGCATAGAAGCAGTGTTATTTTATTTGTTTTGGCACTGGTGTTATATCAAAGAACATCTATTAAAATCTGAATATAATTCCATGATTTGTGATTATGGATGTTTTAATCATTTTCTGTATTAAAACACAGCTTCAGGTCAACATGTTAAACAAGATAATTAGTGATCTGTCAAGAAATGGGAAGGTTGTAAACTAAATCTTTTTGCCTATTAAATAACTTAATCTATTTTACATTTATCAACATCATACGTGGCTGAGGTAATTTTTTTGTGTACTGGATTCAGATACTATGAAAACAACCAAAATAGTCATGACATTTGCTAGCAATGGATAAATGTACATAATATTTAACAAAGGAATCACTACCTGTCATTTAAGCCCACACCCACATTCCAGCGGCTCCTATTAATATGAAGCTTTGTATACCTAATATCAGCCTTCATTTTAACATTTGAAAACACAATTATGTCCCTATTACAAGAAAATGCTTTATATGATTATCAGCTGTCCATTTACCAAAACAATATCCAACTTGTTAAATTGGCTCTCTTAGCTCCATTGTTATCTTGCCAGCTAGGTGAGGCAGCTCCCTCAACATGTTGTTTCCCTTCTGTCAATGGATTTTGTCAATATGACTTTGTGGCGAATTACATGCAAAATGTATCCATTATATTTTGTTGTGTCTTCTTCAGAAAACATTGGTTTGCATTTTCTTAATTACTTTTGTCTGTATGTCTTTGTCAGTTGTTTTGTTTGATCCTTAATTTTGCAGTGTGCTTTGTTGATGCCGACATACTGATCAACTGGGGTATGAGAGACATGTTAACAGCAGAGGAACTAAGAAGATGGCAAAGAGAGGCCATAAGGTGTGAGGGATGTACAGGTGCAGAAGGAGAGGCATATGGAATAAAGATTGAAAGACTAAGTAATTGAACAGATAGGGAACGATGTGAGTGGGTAAAGTTAAAGGGCAGGTGTACCTGTGGTAAAGTACATTTGTTGACTGCAGGGATACACACTGTGATTGACAGAGCTCATTTGAGCGTGTTTATTATACATTTGGCAGAGAATTTATGTTTCTCTACACACTAAACCACACTAGCTGACACTTTGACCTGACTCTAGATGAGAGTAATAATGTGGATCTGGCTTTTGTGTGTATGTGTAATGATGTGGACAATGATTTGCTCTGGAGAGTGTGGAGCATTACTAAATCTAGCATTAGGAGGGGTGAACAAGAGAATGAGGAAAAAGAAACACAGAAAAGCTTTTTATACAGTATACCTTAAAACAAGGGTTCTGTGTCATCATTTGTGTAAGCTCAAACGAAAAACATTTGCTTGGTTAAGGCTTACTGTTTTTACAGGATCAGCGATCACACAGAGGCCAGCGCACAAATGCACACACGCAGACAAGCGTGCACAACAATGGATGACCTGCTGTACAGTGCAACCAATGGCTCTTCCATTTTTGCATCTAAGTGAGTTCAGTGTCACCATGTTATCAGATGGTTCATTTCAATCTTGTAACAAATATGTGGGTTGTGTTAGAGCATGCTCTGTAACAAGCCATGTTCTGATGTGTGGTGACAGTTGTGGCATAAAATGGCTGCCGACATGGCAGATGTTGTATGCTTCTCAGCTTTATGAAGGATAGTGACGCTGTAGTTATCCAAACAACATTGGCAGAATTCACAATAGTGCAGTGTGTGTTTACAAGCCAGCAATTGTGTGTTATCTAGATCATGCTTAAGTGCATTTGTGTCTGTGTATTTTGTGTGTTTCTATTTCAGTGAATTAGGACTCCCCCTTTATCTAATACACATAGAGCAGATCCTCCACCACTGGGTGTCAGTTAGTGTGTGTGTGTGGTGGCTGCCAGGCAGACACAGTAGCACCATGCAGCGCTCAGCTGTACTTCTGTGAGTGATGCTGGAAGCCCGGAGGGAGAGTCTGCCAGACACTGAGAAACAGAGACAACTGAAGTGTGTAGTGTGTGCATATGTGTGCTTGTGTATTTGTCTGCAAAATAAGAAAACCCCCCCAAAATGAGACGACAGAAGTGAGAAAGGCAAGGGTCAGTGTACCATCCCTCTCCCCTCTCTTCTATCGCGCCACACATCTTGCAGAATAGTGAGAAGGGGGGTGCAGAGACCGAGAAGGAAGCCGGGGGAAAGAGAAGCAGATGGGAGGACGGGGGTATGATTAGACATCGATTCTATTTTTAACATTCTGATGTATGGCTGTGTTTAACTGTTTAAATTGAGTAATTTTCCGGGATGCATTAATAATTTTTTCCTGGGCATGACAGAGGAGAAGAAAGAGATGGAGAAACTGATGGATGGATTGTTGAGTGAAGGAGAAAAAAATTAGATGGACATAGACAGAGTGACGATGCAAATATGGATTTCTCAGTCTCAGAAGGGGCCCTCTTGATTCCCTCGAGGGCAATGAGAACTAGCTGTCCCTGTCCACCTGGCTGTGTTGTTGATCTAAATTCTTCCTCACAAGTCCAGGGGCTGTCGCTGTCCAAACCTCACCTGGTCATATTGCTATTTTTGTCTCAATGCCTGAACATTTAAGAAAATCCAACTGATGTTTACATTTACTTCAGAGAAGCTCACATTTTTTGCACATTTCAAAACCACTATTATTTTTTGTTGTCAAAGGGCCAACTGACATTTATATTTACTCAAGGAGTATTTTCGAGCTACTGGTCATCAGTGTTGGGGATAACGCGTTACTAAGGTCGTTTTCACACCTATAGTTTGGTGGACTCGGTGCGATTCGGGGGTGAAGTTGCAACATTGTTTCATTTTTCATTTTGTTCGGTTTGCTTTCACACTGCACTTTGTCAAACGCACCAAACACTGTCAACATATGTCACATGGCCAGGCTGTTGCCTATCAATGGAATTACTGTGAAAAGTTCCAAGTCAAACTCGCCGTTACTTCCTGGTCTCAGAAAAAATGGAACAACACCAAATGTATGTAATCTCTGGGTTTTTGGTTTTGCTTTGGTGTTTCCATCAATCAAATATTGTAATACAAGGCATGGAGTTGTGGAGCATTTCATCATTCGAATGGGACAAGTATTTTTCCTCCCCAATTCCTAACTACGGAAAGTGCTAATCATTTTAAAAGGAGGAAACACTATCCTACGGGGAACAGACTTTGAAAAAAATAGGTCATTTCGAATTAAACCCGAGGCAAAACGATGAACCGATCACTCTACATTATCCTGCTTATTACCAGACTACTGTAGAATTAAATTCATTTGACACAAAATAGTCTATTGATTTAAAAATGTTATCATGATTCTAGGCTGAAAACTGTTACCATACACAAAAACACCACAAGGTTCTGATCACAGTATGCTACACCATAAAAAATGTTATAATATACACTGTTTTTTGGTTTGCTTCCTGTATTTAGGTCGGATCGCGTTCACACCTAAATTGAACCGAACTCTAGTTCACTTGGAAGCGGCCCAGGACCCCCGTTTTGAAGTGGACCAGAGTTTGTTTGTTTGGTCCGCACCAGAGTTCGGATGAGCTTTCACACCAGCCCAAACAAACCGTACAATCCGACCAAACGCTCCAGGGTTTGTTTTAAACGGACCAAACTAGGCAGGTGTGAAAGCAACCTAAGTAGCGCATTACTAGGTAACTTTTTTGGTAACCTAACGCGTTACTTTCACAATTCAAGTAATTAGAAATTAGTTACATTTATAATGAGAAAATTAGTTACATTTATATTATAATTACACCCTTTCTATTTCAGTACACAAGTTAATAATTTATTATCTGTTGTTGTTTTTAATACAAATTTCATTAGTGCGCCTCCATGCCAATTGTCACAAAAACGCAGGTGTGTAGAGAGAGAGAGGGAGACCCAGGCAGGTAGATGGTTGTCATAGTTTTAACCCTTCAAGGTCTAAGGGGTTTTAGGTCCGCCTGGTACAAGTTGACTTTTTGGCCTCTAGAAAGGTCATACATTGATCTACAGTGAAGTGCCTTATGGTTCTGTACTCAGCAGACATGAGATAAATGGAATGGATAAATGGAATCCAACATCCTGAGTCTTATAAATTTATGTTTTAGTAAATATTTATCCCAAAACACTCAAGAATGTATGTATTTTTTATAGTTTTTGTGTAAAAGCATTTAAACTATAATGAATAAGGCTTTATATTGATTAATGTCAAGCACCCAGGGCTTCTGGACCAATTGTGCAATGTTTGGGGGCCATACAATATGGTTGTTTTATGCAGGATGATGTCCTACATCATTGTAAATTTATTATTTTGTCATTTTCACTTCCCACTTCCTGTCTGTGATATCTTTAGTCAAATAGAAAGCCAATCGTCAGTTTGAGGCACGATATCTCAAGCTCTGATGATCCCACAGAAAGGAGCCACCACTCATTATTTGCGTCTAATTCTCCTCTTTCTAATATTTAGGTGCTAGCATGTACGGTTCATGAGATAATCTTGTTTGATGCTCTAGAGCGTCAATAGACATTAATGAAGGTAGTCCAGCAGGTAACCAAACAGTAGAGTAGTGGTGAAAGGGCAGCAATTCACAACGGTATGAATATAGCTGAATACCTCAACACAGTCTATTATAGAGCTTACGCATGGTCTCAACTGACTTTACAGGAGGCACAAAAATGCTTCATGAGTGTATGTTCCCGGTTCTACAAAGAAAACAACAAACAAACATTCCATCTTCCTGCCTGTCGGTCTCTGTCCTTTCAATCACCAACAAATTGTGACAAAGACCATAATATGACATCAGTTGAACAGGGGATGGTGCCACATTTCACAATCCCTACAATTAATATTGCAACACAAATACAACATAAATCCCCACTAAACATAAACATCTAGTTCATGATCTCAGTTCTCTGTAGCTCAGCGGTAGAGACTGCAGACCACCATAGCTCTGTGGTGGCAGTGGCAGACCCCCGTAGTTCGGCGGTGGCAGCGGCAGACCCCTGTAGCTCAGCGGTGGCAGCGGCAGACCACTGTAGGTCAGTGGTGGCGACTGCAGACCCCCGTAGCTCGGCGGTGGCAGCGGCAGACCCCTGTAGGTCAGTGGTGGCTACTGCAGACCCCTCTAGCTCGGCGGTGGCAGCGGCAGATCCCTGTAACTCGGTGGTGGCAGAGGCAGACCCCTGTAGGTCAGCTGTGGCGACTGCAGACCCCCGTAGCTTGGCGGTGGCAGTGGCAGATCCCTGTAGCTCGGTGGTGGCAGACCCCTGTAGCTCGGTTGTGGCGACTGCAGACCCCCGTATCTCGGAAGTGGCAGCAGCAGACCCCCATAGCTCGGCGGTGGCAACTCCAGACCCTCGTAGATGGGAGGTGGCAGCGGCAGACCCCTGTAGCTTGGCGGCGGCAGACCCCTGTAGCTCAGCAGTGGCAGCGGCAGACCCCTGTAGCTCAGTGGTGCCGACTGCAGACCACTATAGATCGGTGGTAGCAGTGGCAGACCCCAGAGGTCGACAGTGGCGGTGGCAGACCCCTGTAGGTCAGTGGTGGTGACTGCAGACCCCCGTAGCTTGGTGGTGGCTGCGGCAGACCCCCGTAGCTCGGCGGTGGCAGCGGCAGACCCCCGTAGCTCGGCAGTGGTAGCGGTAGACCCCTGTAGCTCAGCGGTGGCAGCAGTAGTCCCCTGTAGCTCAGCGGTGGCAGTGGCAGCACCCCGTAGCTCAGCGGTGGTAGCGGCAGACCCCTGTAGCTCGGCGATGTCAGTGGCAGACCCATGTAGCTCGGCGGTGGCAGCGGCAGACCCCTGTAGCTTGGTGGGGGCGACTGCAGACCCCCTTAGCTCGGCGGTGGCAGGTGAATTGGCAGCGAGGCATAACGGAATATACAGTAGCTGAATAATTCAACACAGTCTGTAACTGAGCGTACTGAGTCTCAACTGACTTTACAGGAGGCACAACGATATAACAGTACTCTGTAGGGCTGGGCGATAAAACGATAACAATATGTCCTGCGATAGACACATAATCAATATCAATAAAAAATGTGTTTGAGAAATGTTTGATCATTTCTTTTGCTTCATCGGAAGAAACCAGCAGTTGCGAAGCAATTTTGGTTGCATAAACAAAGGCACTCACTCTATGGTAACCTAGCAACGTAGCGAGTGACACGCTAACAGCCAATCATTTAACAGTATCAAGTTTGGATTCTTGAATTGTTGGATTCTTCCATAACTGAAATTGATACGTGGAAAATTAGTGCCGCAGCGAGCGAGGAAACTGTTGATAAAACAGGAAAAGTCAGCCAGTATGGCAGTTTTTTGTTTTTTATAAGTCTGACCGTAGTCAGACCAATGTCCTCTGCAAATTATGCAAAACCGTCTGCCCCACCAAGACTGGTAGCTATATCACAAACTTGTTTTCCCCACCTTCTCAGGTCTCGGGTTTCTGTGTTTATATTTAACACTTTGCACTATTTTATTACACTTTATTAAGCATTTCTTAAGTATTCTAATTTTGCACCTTAGTGTAACAGATAATTGTTAAGTTTTCATTGTAATATTAGACTTATGTTTACATTTCAATTATTTGAGTGTTTTCCATGGTTGTGTTGACATTTCTGCCTTTATAACTGAGGGGATTATAATCAGTGGAAGGTTACATTTAAAATAAAAATGTTTAAATTTCATATTTTTTTCCTGCTCCTTATTCTAAATAGGTCAAAAAACAGATAAAAAATTATGGATATTTACCGATATCAAACACTTATATCGTGATAGAGTTTTCAGCCATATCGCCCAGCCCTAGTACTCTGTACTCTATAGCGGTACAGATGCTTTAGCTAATATACAAAGAGCATACGCATTTCTCAAGCAAATCATATAACTACTTACTTAACTCATTACCATCCCAGAACAGCACACCATTAGCAAAAACTAATTAGAACTAACAATCAACCCTGGACAACCATATACCTTTAGCCTACCTCTGCCCTTCCGCATCCATTTTGCTGACTCCCATATGATATCGCCACACCTGTTCTTGGAGTTCTGTCTACAAGTGTCACGTTACAATAATAATATAATTTTGTAAGGTAGCATAGCCTAATATTTCTGTGAGTGAATTGAGAGCTTCAGTTTGAAATATATATATATATATATTTTTTTTTTAACTCATGTCACACAGACCAAACTAATTAGTGGAATTTTAGGCCCGGCCCAATCCAATTTCAGGCCAAGTCATCTGGCTTTTTCAGGTTAAGGCTGTGAATTACAACTCTAACCACAAGTCTGCACCAGACATGATCAGGCAATCACTATCTAGGGGCAGCAAGGTGACCTAGATGTTTAGTGCACATGATTGGGGTCCATTAGGACACCGGTTCAACCCCCCCCCCCCACACACACACACTAGCAAGGTGAAGCCTCTATAATTCTGTTTTTGAGCAAGACATTTAACCCTAATTCAAACCTTCCAGGTTGTTTCTGTAAATAATAATTATTTCTTAATCAACTTACCATTAAACTTGATTCAAACCGTTTAAATGCTTGGGAAGGTTATTAAATTGATAATTTTGTCCAATGAGTATTGTATAATACTAAACTTAGACCCACCAAAAAGCGTATGTAAAAAGCATTTCTAAAAAGTAACTTAAAGTAGTTTAATTAGTTACTTTCAATAAAGAGTAACGCAGTAATGTAACATAGTTACATTTTGGAGGAGTAACTAAGTAAAGTAAGTAGTAAGTAACGTTCCTCAACACTGCTGGTCATCTGGCCAACCTTGGAACTACCTAGCTCCCTGCCTTTCTAGGATGCATTCTCTTGAGACTCAACAGGTTATTTCTGACTCAAGGCCAGTGTGGGCTGGCATGGCATGAACTTGAGATATGGACTACTCATTATATTGTGTTTATGGACTCTTTTGGTTGTTTTATGTATTCATTATTACTGTGGGGATTTGTTATTTGGGTTATTATGGGGATCATTGTAAATGTGCGCCACTCCCTGTTCTACTGATTGCATAGTCGGGTTGATTGAGAGACCGGTTGGGTCTAATTAGGTATTGCTTCCAGCCGGTCTCCTTTCTTCCCTATTTAATGCTCAGTTGAACAGAGAGTGGTGCGAGTCATTGAATATACTGTCATTGTGTTACTAGGAAATGGCGGATGTCTGGGAGCTCTGCCGATATATTAGTTGTGAATAGTGTGTTTGTAGTTTGGAAGTGTTTGCGTATGCTCTGTATTGGAATTGTTATTATTAGAGTGTGAGTATTCTATACAATATACCTAAATCCATTGTGCTCTCACTACAACTGTTCGCCTGCGACTTCATGCAGTATATGTTTCCCGGATTATCTCATTTAAAGGAGCAACAACCATTTACCTCCCTCAGTCTCCCTCTCTCTCCACCAACACCAAGGGACGTAGCACAAGATCCTGGACCCTATGCATAGGCAGTCCAGATGAGCCCCCATGTTCCTCAACCCCCTTCAAAAATAATAATAATAATAATTGGGCCTCTGTACACATGAATTTGTAGGCCTAGATGTTTGTAGTGGAATAACTAATAACTGTAATGCTTAGAGTAGCCTGATAAATTATCTACACACATTTCAAATGTGTGACAAATGTGTGAATCTATGACACTCATTAGCCTATTGTTGCTAATTATAGACATTACAGCCTATTAATTTAAAATTGAACATGTTTCAAATTAGGCTATTATAATGGTGTGTTGTATGCAAACATATTGTTAGTGTAGTTTATTTAGCCTTAACCCCTCAGATTACATGTAGGCTATAACCAAATTATTATTTGAAAGTGTATGTTCTGCTCTTTCAATAGGTTGTCTCAAATCGTTTTTAGCAATAACGGTTGCGGAGATATTCAAGCAGTTTAGCACCATGGAATTTGTTTTCCACTTTGTGCTCACCTTTCTTTGAAAAGAAGTCAGTTATAAATTGTTTCCCCTCATTTTGTTTTCTCTCCTTATCCTGTCTTTCCTTTCTTTGAGACTTCTACAGCAGAAGTTTGCGGTCCACCAGATGCACAACTGAACTAAACATAATGCGTGCAGATGGAGTAAACCATTTGGCGCATTAGCAAGGGGTGGGTGGGACGTTAGCTATTCTTTTTTTATATACAAAATGTAGTCAGTCAATCAACCAAGTTATTCAGCCAATACACTAACTTTACATTTCATCTGACATAGATTATGAAATTTTATTAGGAAATGAAAACATCCAGGTAAAATAAAATATATTCCAGACTTTTCAAGGTCCTTCGCTCCCCTTGGGCCCTGGTAATCAGTATTGGTTTTACCCCCAGTCCGACACCCCTGCCAATATGGGATTACAATAATGCCTTAACTCTGTATGTGTATTATGTGATTTGCACACATGTAAATAACAATCCACACAATGGTTTTGCATTTTGTAGTTGTATTTCAAGATCTGTGTGTGTGTGATGCAAGACTTGTAATAATTAACATTTTGCAAGACATAAAAAAATATTTACAAATGCACAACCTATGAATTACACATAACTCCATATTTACACATACTCACCTTAAGAATTTCACGTGCAGATTTTATTTATACAGACAAATCACCAAATACAAAGACAACTCACGACGTGAGTTGAAGACAAAATGCTTTTCACTTGAGCTCTGGCACATTTTTGGTAGGGGGGTCAGGTAAAATAAATGCCATAAATATGTGTGTGCGCATTATATTTGCAGACTTGTATTTAACGCCTTGTGACTCTGTGGTCACATGACTTTGGTGAGTTGATTCGTGCTGCAGATCTGTAAAATTGATTTTGTCCATAAAACGAGCTTCGTATAAATGCTTCATGTGTGTGAAAACACAGAGTTGTCCGCAAATGAGGAATTGACCTATCGCCGGCCCCTCCCCCAAAACTGCCATTGTCCAATCACACATCATAGCAACCGTTACAATGTGAGCAAGTCCGACAAAAATTGACTCCAAGCAGGACGGTAAAGCGGTGCGCCAACGGCATTTGTTAATCGGACATTAGATACCCCGAGAGATTGTCTGGAGGAGTTGTGTTCTTTCCCTTCCCAAAGCCGATAACACAA
>JACXGM010003893.1:29744-39959 GCA_016801145.1 Umbra pygmaea | reverse complement strand
GAGAGAGGGAGGGAACAAAAGGCTGGACTGGACTTAGTGAAAGAGGAAGCTGGAGAGAGAGAGAGGGAGGGAACTAAAGGCTGGACTGGACTTAGTGAAAGAGGAAGCTGGAGAGAGGGAGGGAACAAAAGGCTGGACTGGACTTAGTGAAAGAGGAAGCTGGAGAGAGAGAGAGAGAGAGAGGGAGGGAACTAAAGGCTGTACTGGACTTCGTGAGAGAGGAAGCTGGAGAGAGATAGAGAGAGAGAGAGGGAACAAAAGGCTAGACTGGACTTAGTGAAAGAGGAAGCTGGAGAGAGAGAGAGGGAGGGAACAAAAGGCTGGATTGGACCATCTGAACCACCTGAAGGGTCATCCTCGACTGAAGTAACTCAAATCAAATACACAGCCCCTCCTCTCCAAACCTTAGCACAATATGATAAGCCTTCCACAAAATCAGTTCCTGTCAAACATCAGCATTAGCTACTTGACTTTGAGGCTTCAGTGTCAGTGTGGTTTAGTCCATACCCCCCCGCTCCTCTTCAGTGATGAACTCTCCCTCTCTCGCCTGTTATGACTCAGGACCTGCCATTTTTTTGTCCCTGTTACAGTGAATATTCTACATCGCAGATGCAGGGCTACAGACAGAGGTGGCATTGTACATGTAGACAGCTCTGGTGATGTCCCACTGTGGTGAGACTGCGCGTGTGCGTGCGTGTGTGTGTGTGCGCGCTAAGATGCGATGAGAAGGAGTGTGAGCTCACAATGACTTCCAAAACACACCACACTACCAAAAACAGTTTCCTGGGGCCTTTACCACAGAACTTCAGCCACAACTACCGAAATATACATAATATCAAGGGCCAGTTTTCAAGTAGCACTTGCAGTTTGGATCATACTTACTACTGTGCACAGTCGATCAGCTGGTACTCATTGGATCTCTCAAAACATGCCCTCACGCCATCATCCTGCCAAAGAGTCTTGGCATTCTCATAAAACTCCTGTGAGCGGAAAAGGGAGAAAGACAGAAAAAGAAAAATTAATAGAGTGACAGAGAGGAAGTGAGAGGGAAAGGACGACACAAAGAAGAAGATAAAAGATAAATCTCACATGGCACAACTGTATGAGAAAACATGGAAAGAGGACATGGTCCATGTCAAGTTTAATGATTTTTTTGGGGGTATTTTTTATATTATTACTAGCTTATGTTTAAAAGCTGGTGGACATGGTCCATGTCAAGTAAAAAATGTTTTGGGGGGTATTTTTTATATTATTACTAGCTTATGTTTAAAAGCTAGTGGACATGGTCCATGTCAAGTTTAATTTTTTTTGGGGGGGGTATTTTTTACATTATTACTAGCTTATGTTTAAAAGCTGGTGGACATGGTCCATGTCAAGTTTAATGATTTTTTTGGGGTATTTTTTATATTATTACTAGCTTATGTTTAAAAGCACTGCCATGAGCGGCTTCTTCTCATCAACACATGCTGCTTTCGCAATGTCTTGAGCTAGAGCATTTGAATGTGTCGAGTAGGTAAATAGGGGTGGAACATTCCATTACATTCCAATAGGCCAGCACACCTATTAGGAATCTGGTATTTATTGACTGGAGAACAGGTTCTGTGGCCACTGAGGGTAACTGCAAATGGAATTTCAATATAGGAAAAACGCATGCTAACCACTGAAATTACTGATATATAAAAAAAAAAGAATAATAGCAAGGTCAGGCCATTCAAAATACAGAATGTCCCACAAGGAAGTTGAAAAATCTGGCAGTTTCAACCTTTTCAACTGTTCCTTCAACGTGGACCAATTAATACTGCATACAATTGAAAGGCAAGGGAAGGTCAGCTGACTCATCTTTAGCAGGTTTCTTTCCCTGAATATTCATTAGAAAACACAATATTGTATAACACGTAATTACTTTGATCATCAAACAAACGCTAGGGTGGTGTAAACAGGTGAGTCAACCATCATATCTATTAGCCAATGGCTTACTTCCTTGTTTGATATCTTTTGCATAAAGTGGGAATGTCCAGTCTACTTATCAAGGACCACAATGTGCTTCCCATGGACAATATTCAGAGGGCTGACAACACATGGAAAGTCAAACAGTCTCATCTACCTTGTACTTATACAAGGTAAACCAGGTAAGCCATATAAACCACGAAGGTAAAGAGGAAACATTGTCAAATAAATGCTTCTGAACATTTGCTTCTTGCATACTGTACACTCGCAGAACTTGTAGGTTTTGCTGAACAATATACAGTACATATAAACCATGAAGGTAAAGAGGAAACATTGTCAAATAAATGCTTCTGAACATTTGCTTCTTGCATACTGTACACTCGCAGAACTTGTAGGTTTTGCTGAACAATATACAGTATAGAGTCCCCATCATAAGTGTTGAAATTATGGCTGACACCATTCAATCGACTAGTCGGTTTGGTCCTTAGTCTGTCGCATGGACACACAACACAGGCCTTATTCCTGATCTCAGTTGAAAACTCCATTACAGAGCTCTTCACTGTATTAATTTCACAGGGCTGTGTCAGCCAGGCTAGATGGCTGAAGTCCATCACTCAAAAATGTGCTACTGGAATTTTATATGGTTATATTTTGTATGAAAAATGACGAGACACTAATAAAAAACAATATTTTGTAACACCTTTTCCAAATTGACATCTTCATGACACATTCATGATCGTAATGATAAACGTCCACTTTTTCGCACAAGGCACGTAAAATTAATCAGATTTTGCCAACATAACAATGTATTTTTTGTTACAATTATTTTACATATTTAAGACAATATACCTAATAAATCTGTAGTATTGAATCATTCGAATACAGTAGCGAGTGACACAGAAAAATTGTAACACAAACTCTGCAAACAGCTGTTAAAATACTTCTGAAAAACAATACGTAAAAGCGTTGTGATACAAACACAGAAGCAGTTGCAGAGCATTTTGTGTTGCATGCGTTGGATTTATCAAATATATGCATCAAGTTGTATGCAGAATTGGCAGAAGAGGGAGCAAAGGGTAAGATCTGGACTTCTGTTGCACAAACAACAAGATGATGCATGCAGAAATGTTTGTGGATTGCTGCTGTTTGTGTGATCTGGTCGTAATCCCATGGTTTACAAGTCTAGTACACAATAATGCAGCACGTGCGATCTTCTGCACAAATTTATGGAAGTAGGAAGAGGCATAGGTAAACATGCAAGGATTCAAATGAGCTGATAAATTAACATTTATTTTACAATACTGTTAAGGTGTCCTAGTAAAAATATACATTTCCAAGTAAGACAGAGTAGGGTTAGGGTAATGTAACCATCAATTGAAAAGGCTACTAAGCCTTTATTTTGTCTATTTATTCAAATTAAGTACAACTCTTTGTTGTAGAAAATCTATTGTTGGTAATGAAATCAAATCTAACTGTTACAACGATTTGCTTTGACCCTATACATGATAGAGTGAGCACCATAATTCATTGGACAGTGAGCACCATAATTCATTGGACAGTGACCTTTTTATATTGGTTCTGTACTCTTAGCACTTTGAGATTGAAAGGATAAAATGACAATGAGGTTGAAGTGCAGACTGCAGTACAGACCTGGAAGAGCATCACCAGTAATGTTACCTAGCCTCTGGTGATGTCGATGCATCACAGACTTCAAGAAGTCATTGCATGCAAAGGATACGTAACCAAATATTGACAATTATTATTTTATTCTACATTATGTTAAACTGTCCAATGTATTTGAGAATTAGGGGGACCATGTACAAGATGTGCTGTAATTTTTTTGACAGTTTATCTGATACGTAGGGCCCTATGTTTCCACGTTGCGGAGAACGCGGACGAAATCGCGGAATCCAGACATTAACGCGGAATTCAGATATTAACACAGAATTCAGCAAAATATTTTTTTTTCTATAATCTAAATATTGTCCCAAAATATTAACAACTGTCATTGCTTAAAAAGGCAGCAAATATGGAGGTTAATTTGCGCTCTATATATAGGCTATATATGCAGTGTGTTTCTCTACCAAACTTGGCCAGCATGCGCTTCATGATATTGTTTAAATGATGTAATGCGCTTGATAAATGACAGCTATAAACAACAGTATTTAATCCATTTTAAATTTCTCAATCAGATGACTCTTGTTTTTCTCTGTTCACTTACTTATCCAAATGCATATGACTAAAGGTAGGCTACTATTTAAAGGGGAGCAATGACGGATATCTTTAATGTGTCTATGTTCCTGAATGTTATGGCTTTGCGCACACGCACACACGCAGGCACGCACGCACGCAAAAAGTAGCTGAGCAAACCACTTTTGCCTGAGTAGTGGTTCCCAACCATAGGTACTAGGACCCTTGGTGGTACAGAAAACAAAAATATTTGGGGACCACTGGACCAGGGGGTTTATATGGAGGTTTGTGATTAAAAAGTGGAATCACAAAAAATAAAACGGAAAACACAGAATTGAAAAAAAATTAAACTGAATTGGCCAAAACAGATTTTATTGGGCCCAAGATATGTACAGTGAGGGAAAAAAATATTTGATCCCCTGCTGATTTTGTACATTTGACCACTGACAAGGAAATTATCAGTGTACATTTTGAATGGTACAGTTATTCGAACAGTGAGAGACAGAATAACAACCAAAAAATTGATTTGCATTACAAAGAGTGAAATAATTATTTGACCCCTTTGCAATACACACTTAGTACTTTGTGGCAAAACCCTTGTTGGCAATCATAGAGGTTTCTTATAGTTGGTCATCAGGTTTGCACACGTCTCAGGAGGGATTTTGTCCCACTCCATTTTGCAGATCCTCTCCAAGACATTGAGGCTGACGTTTGGCAACTCAAACCTTCAACTCCCTACCCAGATTTTCTATGGGACTAAGGTCTGGAGACTGGCTAGGCCACTCCTTAATGTGCTTCTTCTGGGGCCACTCCTTTTTTGCCTTGGCCGAATGTTTTGGATCATTGTCATGCTGGAATAGCCATCCAAAACCCATTTTCAATGCCCTGGCTGAGGGAAGGAGGTTCTTTCTCAATTTTTGACGGTACATGGCCCCGTCCATCATCCATTTGATGCAGTGAAGTTGTCCTGCCCACTAAGCAGAAAAACACAGCCAAAGCATAATGTTTTCACCTCCATGTTTGATAGGGGGGATGGAGTTCTTGGGGTCATAAGCAGCATTCCTCCTCCTCCAAACACGGTGAGTTGAGTTGATGCCAAAGAGATCAATTTGTCTCAACTGACCACAACACTTTCACCCAGTTCTCCTCTGTATCATTCAGATGTTCATTGGCAAACTTTAGATGGGCCTGTACATGTGCGTTCTTGAGCAGGGGGACTTTGCGGGCACTGCAGGACTTCAGTTCTTCATGGCGTAGTGTGTTACCAATTGTTTCCTTGGTGAATATGGTCCCAGCTGCCATCATTGACAAGATCCCCCTGTGTAGTTCTGGGCCGATTGCTCACCGTTCTCATGATCATTGCATCTCCACGAGGTGAGATCTTGCATGGAGCCCCAGACCAAGGGAGATTGACAGTTATTTTGTGTTTCTTTCATTTGTGAATAATCACGCCAACTGTCGTCACCTTCTCAACAAGCTGCTTGGTGATGGTCTTGTAGCCCATTACAGTCTTGTAGGTCTACTATCTTGTCCCTGACATCCTTGGACAGCTCTTTTGTCTTGGCCATGGTGGAGAGTTTGGAATCTGATTGATTGCTTGCCTCACTGGACAGGTTTCTTTTATACAGGTAACATGTTAACTGTATAAGTGTCACCTGGGAGCCGGAAATCTTGCTGATTGAGAGGGGATCAAATACGTATTTCACTAATGGTAAAATCAATTACTAACTTTTTTTAAATGCATCTTTCTGGATTTCTTTGTTGTTATTCTGTCTCTCACTTTTCAAATAAACCTACCATTAATATTAGACTGGTCATTTCTGTCAATGGGCAAATGTACAAAATCAGCAGGGATCGTATAATTTTCTCACTGTATGACTGTACCCTCAATTTATAGCTGACAGTCTGTACGTCAACCCCACTGTCATTATATCCTTTTAAAGTCTCAGAGTACAGAACCAAAATAAAATTAAAAATGGTCCCTCTCCAATGAATTATGAAGCTCACTGTATATAGCAGGGATCAGTCGAGTCTTAGTTGACCCAAAATAATTATTAGTTGGGGACAGCCCTAATTGGGACACTAAAACCAACAAATATACATTATATATATATATATATACACACACACACACAAAAACATGATAAAAAATAAATGAGTCAAGAGTAGTGTCACCCTTTCTGTCTTTTTCAATGTTTTATCAACTAGGAATATCAGAGTTCCATCACCATTGATTGTCCACAAGTTAGAGCTGTACATTTGTAGTCTTAATCCACCCTTTCCTTTTTCACTTGCATTTGGTGTCAGGAGGCATAACCCAACATGAAGAATAGGAAGCCGTATATAAAAGAAAAGCAAGTGATTTGGATGCTAAAAGGAATTAATTTAGAACCATATGCCCAATTTCTGGGGCTAAACCCCTTTTGTGATTAGCCATCAGCAACAACCAGGTTAGCCAAGGAACGCGTCAGAAGGCTCAGTGGTTAGGGAGTCAGACTTGTAGTCGGAAGGTTGTCTGTTCGATTCCCGACTGTGCCAAATGTTGTTGTGTCCTTGTGCAAGGCACTTCACTTTAAATTGCTCCAGGGGGATGTCCCTGAATTCTTTGTAAGTTGCTCAGGATAAGTGTTTGCAAAAGTTTAAAATGTAAATGTAAAATGAAAGTAACACCAGCAGAAGAATGACCCGAGCAACTCTAAAACAAGTGTCAGGAAACCTTCTAGGATGCTGGGATAAACCTGTAAGAAATCTACTGTTCACAGACGTCAACAGAATAATGAAGGCTACACTGCAAGATGCAAAGCTCTTGACATCACCAAAAACAGAAAAGCCAGATTACTATTTGCTAAAAAGTGCAGAGATTAGCCAGTACAGTTTAGAAACAGAGTTTAACGGGCAGATGACATGAGGCGAATCGAATGTGTGGAGAATAAAATGAAATGCAGATGACTCAAAGCACACCAGCTCGTTTGTGAAGGTTGGTTTTTAGCCAGCAGCAGAGCGCCCTGTACCCACTAATTGTTTGCTTCTGAAGCTAAGCAGGGTCGGGCCTGGTCGGTCCCTGGATGCAAGACCAGATGCTGCTGGAATTGATGTTGGAGGGCCAGTAGGGCACAATCCTCCATCTGGTCTACAAATTCAAATCCCAACGCCCCAGAGCAGTGAAGGGGACATCTGTCCTGTGCATGGTGCCATCTTTCGGAGAGCATGTTAAACGTGTTTCTTGACTATTTGTGGCCACTAAATATCCCATGGCACTTATCATAAGAGTAGGGGTGTTAACCCTCGTTACTGTACCATCATGCCAACCTACTCATCCATCGCTTTCAAACTGACTCTTTCGTCCACTCTCCTCCTCATCACTACTTTCCAGGTTCGTTGCTGCAAATGAGAATCTGTTCTCAGCCATCATCCCTGGTAAGATAACGGTAAATAATAATAATGGCGGACGTAGTGCCGTGGCACGGACATGCATCGCTTACTCAGCTTTATCGATGATGATGTTACGAATGATTGTAGCTGCAGAATGAATACAGAGGTGTACAGTAGCATGTTGGCCTCCGCCACATGCATTTCTCTTGCTGAAAAGGAGCCTGAAGTCAGACACTCGGCAAAACAAGCAACTGATCAAAATGGCTGCAGTAAATTCTGTTGAAGCAATGGCGCACCTGGAGAGCTTCCGTCCTGTAGGTTCATTCCAACCCTACTTTAGCACACCTGATGCTAATAATTAGTTGGATGTAAAGCTTATTCAGGTTAGTCACAACTGGGTTTGGGGAGAACCTACTGGACTGTAGATCTCCAGGGGCAGGATTGGACACCTCTGCGTTAAAGCGTCTCAAAGCATGATACCAAGTGTTTGGTAATGCCAATGGTGCACCTAAATACTATCTTTTACACATCTTACATTTGTTTTAAGTTGAATTGTCTCAATACTTATACTCACATAAAATCCAGGGATGCAATACTAAAAGTGCTGTCATTCTAAGTTGGCATAACATAGTCTGTGTTGAAACAGACAGAAATATAAAGGTGACATCATGTACTCTTGGCTCATATTCATCCTTGAAACCTATTTTAATATGCCTTGACTGTACAGCAAAGATAGCAATTTTGACGTGACTGTCCCAATACTTATGGAGAGCACAGATTGTCCCAGCTGGTGTGGGTTACTGCAGCAGTTATAAAAATCCCTGCATCCACTCCATGAAAGAGCCCTCATCATGTGTTTAAGTAACAGAGTCCTCCTTTATCGTCAGTCATGCGCTTAAGAAAAAAAGAAATCACTTGTCTCTACTAACTCCTTATTGCATTGCAGCTGACCCAGAATCCTCTGGGGCTACAACTCAATGCTATATTGTTTCCCTCCCGCTCACTGGAGGCTTGTCTGTATGACCGTTGTTGTTTTTCTCCCCCCCTTACCATTTCCATTTCATTATTTTCGATTGCCTTTCTCTAATGCACAAATGTTGTTTGATTTGCAAAAATATCATAGGGATCTTGATCCTGTTTTATGTATTATGTTTACAAAGCAATTAACATTTTTGCCAATTTAAGGTTCATTAAAAGGCTGTGTCTCTTTCCACTGTTGGTTCTTTTTCTTGTTTTCAAAAAGGATAATTCAGAGCGTTCTTCACAATGTCCTAGCATATGTGAGGCAAGTGTTCCTAAATGGCATTCAAACCCTATGGGCAACACTACAACAATGGCTTCATGTGCCGAGAGAGCTAAGGAATCAGGTCCTGGAGAGATTTTGTATTGAAACCCAGCAGGCCTCCGACGTCATCTGTCCAAAAACAATCTGCAGTCCTAAAACAAATCCCATACTACAACAAAAACCCTAAAAACAAGAAATAAAATGGACGTGAGCAGCCCAGACAGTAGAAAACCAAGCTTCACAAAAATTCGACATCGCTTGTCCTTTTCCTAACCCTATTCTTTTCTGACATCAGGTGACCAGTAGAACCGGTTTCATCTTAGCCCTATGGGTGACAGAAAAAACAGAGAACACGTGACATTGTTTGACCTTAGAGAGTCTTCCAACGCCATTCCATCATTTGCTAAATCAGAGATCCACACACCACAGGACAGGACAGCAGACAGTCACACCCCCTTTCCAAGGTAGGACCACACCTCTCCCTCCTTATTTTTCAGGGCTCTGAGATCTGTTTGTGTTGTGCATCGTCCCTGACAAAAAAACTGAGTGAACACTATTCAAAATGAGAAAGATGCTACGGCTGGCAGGCTAGTCCCAGAATCATCAGAAACACATCTTCAAGGACTGTATATGTTGCTGTGGTCCAGATGCAACTCATCAACTTTAATACAGGTAGGTATGTAAAGGATTTGGAACCAAGTACTAAATATGACCACTTTATTTAAGATCAGGTTCATTTCTACAATTACGTTTGTCCGCTAAAATGATGTATGTATTAAAAGAGCTGCCATTACTACATGGCTCACACAGTTGTAAAAACTCTATCTTAAACTGTAAATGCATGGTTTTATTTCAAATCCATTGTGTTGGAGTAGAGAGAAATAACAACACACCTTGTGTCATTCTCTGAATACTCATGGACTGCAGTGAAGTTGCAAAGCTTTAACCTATTGTTGTTTTCGTTTTGAGTGGTAACCTGCTGTCTGCCCTGGTAAACATCACTGTTGGTACTCTGTGGGCCATGATTGATTTAATCATTTGATTTGATTAAATAGTCAAAACAATGAACGTGGTTACTGTGAGCAATATATAACAAAGTTCCCAATGCATTGATAACATTGATTAGAGATTAAATACAATGGATTATGTTTCTGGCTTGATGACTAGCAACCAGTACAATAGTTCAGGCGTGGGTCCCAGCATGCCCCCTAACACAGACCCACGTGTGTCCCAGAATGCCCCCTAACACAGACCCACATGGGTCCCAGCATGCCCCTAACACAGACCCACGTGTGTCCCAGAATGCCCCCTAACACAGACCCACATGGGTCCCAGAATGCCCCCTAACACAGACCCACGTGTGTCCCAGAATGCCCCCTAACACAGACCCAAGTGTCCCAGAATGCCCCCTAACACAGACC
>JACXGM010003893.1:0-29644 GCA_016801145.1 Umbra pygmaea | reverse complement strand
CTCAGAATGCCCCCTAACACAGACCTACGTGTGTCCCAGCATGCCCCCTAACACAGACCCACGTGTCCCAGAATGCCCACAACACAAACCCACGTGTCCCAGCATGCCCACAACACAAACCCACGTGTCCCAGCATGCCCATAACACAAACCCACGTGGGTTCCAAAATGCCCCTAACACAGACCCATGTGGGTCCCAGAGAAAGATACTTAGGAGCAGTATAGAAACAATCAGTGTCCAACAGCCATACCCAGACACCTCTGAGACGTTCCTCAGGGCAGTCAATTAGCAAACAGGTGTCCCACAGGGGCACAGCCTGCTAATTAGCACTGTAGCACAAGCCACAGAGCTACCAGGACCACAAGGCTAACACCTGCTACAGGGATTACCTGAGCAATCATGAAAGCCCGCCCACCCAGTCACACAGGCGTGTATACTACATTCATTAAAGACAAATCAAAAATGTGTGTTTGAAGCATTACTGTACTTACAGATGTGAATTCAAAGTCTTTCTGGTTTACTAGGTTGAGAACGTAGTCGATTCGGTGTTGGTTGTGTGGATTGGCAAGCTGAACAGGAGGAGTCAGGTTACTCATGGCCGCTACTATGGTCTGAAGAGACAAACAAAGACAATCAATACTGGTCATGTGACACACCACAAGATTATTTGGGGACAGTCTGAGATCCAGTAATCATTAGTCACTAATGACTAATGCTAAGTGCCAGATATTTCTTTGCCATTGAACCTGCAGTAGCCACAGTTACCGACAAATATTCAAACCAATAACTTACCTCGATAGCTTCTTTAATATTATTCTTGATATCATGAATCTTCTGCTTCTTTTCTCTGCAAAAGCACAGTAACATTAAGGCACAGTCTTCCATTTTATATTTTCCAGATGAAATTTTCATACAGAAAATTATATTTTCACAAGTTGATTGTACAGCAAACAAAAATCGTACGTAGGCGATATTCTGAACAGATAAACTGTCAAACAATAGCCCTCTAGAATCCCTGCGAAACCAGCCCTTGTTTACGGCTGACATTCTTTAACTATATGAACCACAATTTTAACAGCCACGTCTCACAGCGTCTACAATACACTACAATGGAAATTATCTACTGGCTAATATAGCTGCAAATAATGCAATGGCAAACAACTACCTTAAATATCCTTCCTGTGATCCGCATGCTGAGGGCTTAAGTGTATAAAAAAAAATTTATGTACAACTCAATTGTAAAAACATTTCCCAACTCAGAATGTGTACAATCTCTGATATTTAAGAGGTAACAGAGAACACGAGAGAACAAGACCAGAAAAGGGTGAGAAGTGAGAATATTCCAGGATAAAAGCCAGCAGAAGGACAAGAATCTCAGCCCTCTTGTTTACTGTGTTAGGAGGTAGATTGAGAAAGCCCTGTTTACATGTTCAACAAGACAGTCTTTACAAATCACATGGTTTTGCAGAGTAGAATAATTGAGCTTGTAAGTGATTTGTTTTGTCAGAATTGTGTGTAGAGAGAAAGAGAAATAACTAGAAAGAAGAAGAAATGTGTAAGTGTATCAACCATATCAATCTTTATCTAAGAATGCACTCAAGAAGACAAAATAAACTTAGTCCAGTGTTTAACAAATGAATGCACTATCGTGCTATTTGCCCTAGAACAGTATCAATGGAAGTTACTGAATAGCATGTGCAGACTCTGTATTATACAGACTGCCAGCAGTGGCTCAAATAAGTGAAATACTGATATGCATTGTTCCCGTTTTCTTTGATATTGTCATTATTAATTTGGTCAAAACTCGATTGGGCAAATTATGTTAAACATGGAGCCAGAAAACAACCAATGCAAACATTTCCTAATTAAATGTTTGGGATTGACCCCGATCACTGTGGCTGTCTTATAACTTGATCTTCATTTTAAAATGATACTTACTCTGCATTGAAGCCATTTACATGGAGGATTCTCATCTGTTTTACTATGGTGCTTTTCCCTGACTCACCAGCTCCTGCACAGAGGACGAGAGAGAGATGGTTAAGAAACCTTTCACAAGAGGACAGAGGACAGTCCCAGCCTGACGGGCAACTGAAGTGGCCTTTTGGAATAAGATGTTGATAAACGTAATCTGTGAAACCAAGTAATTATAACAGGGTTAAAAAATAGTTCGGCATTTCAAACCAGTGAAATAAACATTATTCGGAAAGTTCAGATACAGAGGCCTGGAGGTGAAAAATGTTCCTTAACCTTTGGTCTAGGGTCAGATGTAGTTGTAGTCTACAGTTATGGAGATTTATGGTCAGGATAGACACTAAATACACTAGTGTGGTTAGCATCATCTTACAGCTTCACTGTAACACCAGTGTCAAAGGCCATCAACAAGTTACAATTGATAGTAGTCAGAGCATCTGACCAGTAAACAAAGAGTTAGTAAATTGAATACCTGTACCAGCAAAGAAAAAACAGTCACTGTTTTATCTTTGAGAAAGAGAGTTAAAAGTAATTTCTCCGGATTAGTGTGTCTGCTAAATTACTTGACTACAGAAATTTGAATCTACACCCAGTACACTAAATAAATGGGCATACATTTTAAACCTGTTAAACTAATAAATGCAGTAGAACTACAGGTTCATAATGATAAAAGAAAGTACATTTTTATGATGTCTCAGATTGTTTTCTAGCATTTATGTTTTTATTAGGGATATACCAGCTCTGACCATTGTAAATAAAGTCTCATATTATCTTGTGGATAAACTTTAATTCACATTTTTTCTTTGATATTAAAACCCCAATGAACGGTATCCAAATTAGTGATGTGTAACATTGTTCCACTCCAGATGGTTGGGGCATCTGACCAGTGTCCATAATGGCCCTGGTTCAATCCCAGACCTGCCAAGTTGAAACCTTTGTTGTTCTGTCCATGAGTGAGCCAGTTAACCCTAATTGCTCCCAGGTTGTTGCTGCACATAATCACTGGTTCTTAGTTAACTTATCTGGTTTAAATGTTACAATTAAAACAAACAAATACCACAATATTTACATCCTACCTGGAGTAACCTCAAAAAACAGCACACAAGTATCCCCAGCCAGCCATGTATCATCAGCTGGCTACACTTTCCTCTTGCATACATCCCTCCATTTTACTATCTCATGAATGTCTTGAACCTCACCATCTATGTAGGATATACAAGAATTGCCCACAAAATAAACACTCTACCTGAGAGAAAAACAACATCTACTACTGGCTGACTCTGGTCCATGTCCCCAACTGTACTACGTTTTGCAAATCCAATCAAACCCTGATATGACAAATCATTCCTGGACTTGACTCCAGAACCTCACCAGGATGGACAGTATAGGTAGAGATGATCCAATGGTTGTGTTAACATTCAATTGATTTGTTTAGGTGTGTATACTTCTCCATGTGAGAATGGCTAGGGAAGTTCTTAGTCACAGATCCCCTTCGACAACTGATTCACAATACAGGACTGACTTGAATGGCAGGCTACTGTGCTGGCTTTGATCATGTATTTTTTACAGTATTCTTTCCAGTATTCAACCAGGCAAAACCAGTAAAACATGGTTCAAGGGGTAGATGTATACTAACCAGGCTAAAACAGTACAACATGTTTCTAGTGGTAGATGTGTACTAACTAAGCTAAACCAGTACAACATCTTTCTAGTGGTAGATGTGTATTAACCAGGCTAAACCAGTACAACATGGTTTAAGTGGTAGATGTGTACTAACCAGGCTAAACCAGTACAACGTGGTTCTAGTGGTAGATGTGTATTAACCAGGTTAAACCAGTACAACATGGTTCAAGTGGTAGATGTGTATTAACCCGGCTAAACCAGTACAACATGTTTCTAGTGGTAGATGTGTACTAACCAGTCTAAACCAGTACAACATGGTTCCAGTGGTAGATGTGTACTAACCAGGCTAAACCAGTACAACATGGTTCAAGTGGTAGATGTGTACTAACCAGGCTAAACCAGTACAACATGGTTCAAGTGGTAGATGTGTACTAACCAGGCTAAACCAGTACAACATGGTTCTAGTGGTAGATGTGTATTAACCAGGCTAAACCAGTACAACATTTTTTTAGTGGTAGATGTGTACTAACCAGGCTAAACCAGTACAACATGGTTCCCGTGGTAGATGTGTATTAACCAGGCTAAACCAGTACATGGTTCTAGCAGTGGATGTGTATTAACCAGGCTAAACCAGTACAACATGGTTCTAGTGGAAGATGTGTATTTACCAGGCTAAACCAGTACAACATGGTTCTAGTGGTAGATGTGTATTAACCAGGCTATACCAGTACATGGTTCCTGCAGTGGATGTGTATGCACCAGACTAACTCAGTACAGCGTGGTTCCAGTGGCAGATGTTTTAGCCTGGTACTCAGCTTCTATCCTAGTGTAAACAAAAGTGTCAGCTATACTTAAAATCTACTTTTTCCCATATGAATAAGATTAATGTCTGTAATGAAGCAAAATAAAAAAGTATTTTATAGCATTGTTCTCAAATGTTACATGATGTATCATGATTGGTTCATGTATCATGATTGGTTGTCAGATGTCGATCTATAAACACTAACAAACATCAAATACACACAAATGTTGTAAATCTAAATACAATTTATTAGAGTCGTGGAGAGCAGTGATGCATATGTAGCATCATTGTAGTAAAAGTTGTTGTTTTGTTGAAAAAGTGACTTATGTTCTGCTTTCTTTACCAACCTCAACTTCCTCTCCCAACAAAAATACCGGTATGTCATTATGGTCTCTGGTATTTTCTAATCAAATATTATCATTTGTCGAGGACAAATTTCACTGCTTTTACATGATAACTGTACCACGAGTGTAAAGACGTGTCAGTGGCCTAAATGTTTAGAGTAAATTTACCATGGATCATTTCAAAAGTCAAAATACACAGGTCTATGTATTTGAACGTTTTAAGCCAGCTAGTAATTCTGAGAACACACCCACATGTAGAGGTTCGACACCCATGTTTCATATAGATTAGACACGAGCTATTACAATCACACAAACCTAATACATATTATATCAAATGTGGAGAACCTACTTGCTAAAGGTAGGGTTCTATCAGAATAAATGTATGCCAATCGTTTGATAAACAATGTCAGCTTGAAACAACATGAAACCAACCATTTCACATATGAAAAAGTGAAACGAGTGTGTAGTGTTAACAGGAAGGCCTACAAGGAAAACAATATCCTATATCACAACTTCAAGTAACATGTCATGTACATATTGACTACAATATGTTGCCAATGAGGCCTTTACTACAACACATCAGCTGGCATTCAACTTACCTAAAAGTAGTAGCCTGTGAGTTGCTCTATACAGCTGTTTGTCCTTCTGAAGCTGTTTTTCTATCTTTTTGTTTGCCTCTCTTTGTGCCTTCTCCTCATTTCGCTGATCTTCAGTCTTACTGTTGCCCAAACAACCCATCTTCCCGCAAGAAAAAGGGTCCAGGGGAGGGGGAATGTGAAAAAATAAATAAACAAACTATTCTAGATCACTCGGTTGACCCACGAAATTGAGAGCAATATTAACGACATGTATACAGTCTGTTGTTTAGTGTTAAGTCAAAGTTATGTCTGTCTGAAAACGTTGACCCCCTGCGTTTGTAACTATGTATACATAATGCGTATTTTCAGTAGATATTGCTGTCAAATAGGGCAGGTTGATGACGACACACAGGCCGCCCTCAGTTTCGTAAATTCTTTAGGTTTCGTCTTCTTCACATATAACTTTTATGTACCGATATAGATGACCACCAACATATGTAAAGGTTAATTCGGGCCTTTACCTCTTTTACATTCAACTGAACAGAGGATAAATAGCCTATTTTGATCTCACAAGCGGCCCGGGTCTCACGTCTCTCACTGTTGCCTGTGACAGAGACCCAAACTCGGCATGCCACAAACACTCGACTTTGAAATTACACTGATCTCTTTTACACGAGCTAAAATTAACATATCTTTGGGAAATGCGTATTTTCTGTGTATTTACTTAAAACGGCCTTTCTCCACGCAGGCTAGAGGTTGGAGAAAAAATATACATTTAACGAACTACTTGTGCAATATTTTCATTGCTTCGTTCTTCGTTTAATTCCTTTTACATCCATACGATGATCCTCGATCTAAATTGTGAGTCCGGTTTTCATTTTAAATCCTCGAAATAATTCAATTTTCCTGATTTCCCCCCGTTCTGTGATGGCTGTTCCTGGCTGGTTTTCTCAATCCAAAGGCCCTTTCTGTTTTTTCTTTTGTTACTAAAAAATGTATCCCTCTTTACATCTGCAAGGCTCCTAAAAGCGTTCTGACGGTCCCCAACACATTCTTAAATGGGTTCTGATTCTTCTAAACATGACAAAAATACGAAAATCCTTCGAATTTTTCTCGTTTCTTGCAGGGATAGCCCGCTGTCAGTCTCAGTTTTATATTCCTTTTGAAATCGAATGGTAGGTAGAACCTACATGTGCATATACATTCATAAATATAACGCGGATTGTAATAACACATTCCACTATGACGGCAGTTCCCTCCTGGGCTGGTCGTGGAAAATTAAACACGGGAATAACCAATTCTTGACGGTATTATTTTTTCCCTTTTCTCCGGGAATAGTACATGAGATAGACAGCGCTGAAGAGATGGGGTGGGGCAAACAGCGCTCATTGAACCCTGGGAAGGACCAGAGCTTCATCACATGATTGCACAGAACGTCAGCATGGCGAAATTCTGCGGAGAAAACGGCGCCCTCTTCAAAGGAACAACAGGCGATCTGTAATCCTGAAGTAGGGGCCAGCGCATGAGCGCAAGCTGCGTTTTTCTGTTTTCCGTGCATTTCACGTGCAATGGCAGTGTTTATATAAATTCATTGACTATTGAATTTTTCCAATAGTGGATAAATGTTATAGTTTTTCATTCTCACGGGACCACGTCAACAGGTGTGTACTTGTTAGTAGTCGCCTAATATTTGTGCAACAAGTGTACCCAAAACCCTTTATGAATTTTATTGATATAGCTACTTTCTATTGTGGTTGAAATGTTAGTTTATTTTTTTTTTAGATTAAATGTCTTAATATCTTTTATTTCAAATCGAGTTTCAACTAAAATTCATCATATTTTCAATTTTTTCTCAATGTCTTACCTACATTAAGATAACTTGGGCTTTTGCAACAGTGGCTCAGTGGGTCAAGTAGGTTGTCTAGCGAACCGGAAGGTTGGTGGTTTGATCCCCGGGTCCTCCTGACCAAGTCTCGAGGTGTCCGTGAGCAAGACACCTAACCCCAGCTACTCCTGACTGCTCCCTGCGTGGCTGATACCGCCATCGGTGTATGAATGGGTGAATTTGAGGTAATGTAAAGCGCTTTGAGTGGCCATTGTTGGTTAAAAAAAGTGCAATATAAATGCAGTCTATTTACCATTTTGCAATTAACAAAACACTTTAGACTTTTTGTCTCGACAGTGTTGTTTTAACAATCAGTAGCCTACACTTTTAAATTAGAAGGCGCTGACACAAGTACACTCTTAGAAAAATGGGTTCCAAAAGGGTTCTTCAGCTGTCCTCATAGGGGAACCATTTCTTGGTTTTTCATGTCATAATTGGAGCAGTATCTACAGTTGATCAAACACAATTCAAATCCTGTGCACAGACCAACCTATCTTTTGTAGTACACTATTTAATTTTTCAAGCACAACACTTAATTTTATTGGTACACTGTCTCAATGTAGTCTTCATTTCTGAACTGGAAATGTAATGGTTTTCTTCTGGTTTATTGACTGTCTTTATCTACATCCTGGTCTTATAACGTGACCAGATGGTTGGTCATCTGCCTCTCCAGGATGAAACTACAGATTTAGAATTCTGACTTTTAAATTTATTCCAAAATGTATGCTATATCTTGATACTCATACAGCTTATGCTTCATTTTGGAGACTTACACACATTACAAATCCTTTCACTGACACCCTCTGGCCACATTAAAAGTAATTGTCCACCTCCAAGCCTGAGTATGGCTCATGATGTTTTGTATAAACTATTGTACTGGACCTTGCAGGTCTGAAACATCTGCTTTGTGTATCTGTGGCATTGGATATATATTTTTCTATCCTTCAAAAGCTTAAATATTACAGCCTGGTTATCTGGGTTTTATGACTACTTCTTTTTAAAATCTTCCTTGAATTCCATTTTGGAAGGTTTTTGCATGTAGCCATTTTAATTGAATTCATACCTGGCCACTTAGTATAGTGTCATTATCCTTGGTGATTTGAAAGGTATTCTAATCAGAGATGTAGTAGTAGCATGTTCTATGAATGTCTCACAGTATGTGTGTAAGAGTTACATGTAAATATTTCTGTAAATGTAAATGTTTCTGTAAATGCAAATGGTTCTGTAAATATAAATGGTTCTGACACCAAGGCCTCTGATTTTGTCAGAAATTATCAGCACTAGATGGCAGCAATAACTTGGTTTTAAACATTGCACTCACCATTCAACCTTACAAGCTTTTACATTTTATGGTATAAATACAGTTTTATCTTATAGTAAAAATCCAGAAACTCACCAAATTCTGTGACTGCTTCTGTGATACATTATGTAATGGGCACATATATTTGTCAAAGAATTTGTGGAATACTTGGTAGTAATAAATTCACAAATGTTATTTATAAAGGAATTTAAAAAGCGTAGAGACCATGACCAATATGGGTTTTGCAATGTTTATATAGTTTGTCTGTGTTTGTATAGTGGATTCCAAAATTAATGGCACCCCTGACTGGCAATGCACAAACAATACTGTAAAAACATAAAAAATAAACAATATAATTATAGAGATTAACTCAAAATACCAACATTGTCAGCATTGACGATCCTGGAGCTCCCCCTGCTGGTGTGAACATGATAAGGTGGTCGGGGTCCCCTGCCTACTGAAGCTACCGTTCTCCTCCAACACCTCTCATCAGTTCCACCTGCGTTAGCTCTAGGCCTATTTTGGTACCATCTACTGTTGAGAATGTTGTGGGACATTGTTCTTGTTGTCACGCTGTATTGTATCATTGTTATGTAGACCACTATTATGTTTTGTAGTGATAGTTCGCGTGTTGCTGTATAGAAGTCAGCTGTTGACTCTGCTCAGCTACACTCACCTAAAGGATTATTAGGAACATCCGTTCAATTTCTCCTTAATGCAATGATCTACAGAACCAATCACATGGCAGTTGCTTCAATGCATTTAGGGGTGTGGTCCTGGTAAAGACAGTCTCCTGAACTCCAAACTGAATGTCAGACTGGGAAAGAAAGGTGAATTAAGTAATTTTGAGCATGGCATGGTTGTTGGTGCCAGACGGGCCGGTCTGAGTATTTCATAATCCGCTTAGGGTTTACAAAGAATGGTGTGAAAAGGGAAAAACATCCAATATGCGGCAGTCCTGTGGACGAAAATGCCTTGTTGATGCTAGAGGTCAGAGGAGAATTGGCCGACTGCTTCAAGCTGATAGAAGGGCAACTTTGACTGAAATAATGACTCGTTCCAACCGAGGTATGCAGCAAAGCATTTGTGAAGCCACAACACACACAACCTTGAGGCGGATGGGCTACAACAGCAGAAGACCCCACCGGGTACCACTCATCTCCACTACAAATAGGAAAAAGAGGCTACAATTTGCAAGAGCACACCAAAATTGGACAGTTGTAGTGTGGAAAAATGTTGCCTGATCTGATGAGTCTCGATTTCTGTTGAGACATTCAGATGGTAGAGTCAGAATTTGGCATAAACAGAATGAGAACATGGATCCATCATGCCTTGTTACCACTGTGCAGGCTGGTGGTGGTGGTGTAATGGTTTGGGGGATGTTTTTTTGGCAACTTCAGGCCATCCCTTTATGGCCACCATGTACCCATCCTCTGACGGCTAATTCCAGCAGGATTTAAAGCTGGAAAAATGTCACAAAGCTCGAATTTTTCAAATTGGTTTCTTGAACACAAAAATTAGTTTACTGTACTAAAATGGCCCCCACAGTCACAAGATCTCAACCCAATAGAGCATCTTTGGGATGTGGTAGAACGGGAGCTTTGTGCCCTGGATGTGCATCCCACAAATCTCCATCAACTGCAAGATGCTATCCTATCAATATGGGCCAACATTTTTAAAGAATGCTTTCAGCACTTTGTTGAATCAATGCCTCGTAGAATTAGGGCAGTTCTGAAGGCGAAAGGGGGTCAAACACAGTATTAGTACGGTATTGTACCTAATAATCCTTTAGGTAAGTGTATGTGACTATTGCGGCCTGAAGTTTAGCTACCCTTTATTTTTTATGGTGCTGAGTAACTGGGATACTGTGCTGCCTTCCACATTCCAGTAAAACCGCAATAGATAATCTCTTCTGCGTTTGACTCCTCATGTCATTCTCACATGTGACAGAATATTCTATGGAGCCAGCAGAAAGCACTCCAGCACCCAAAGTCGAGGCCCGTCTGAGGGGAACACTGTGATCTTGGTGGTTGTGGACAGGTTCTCGAAGGCCTGCTGTCTCCTACCTCTGCCTGGGGTGCCCTCAGCCCTACAGACAGCGGAGGCGTTATTTGCACATGTTTTTTGGCATTATGGTGTCCCAGAGGATATTGTCTCTAACCGTGGTCCCCAGTTTACATCCTGTGTATGGAGGGCTTTTATGGAGAGACTGGGGGTCATGGTCAGTCTCACCTCCGGGTTTCATCCAGAAGCTAACGGGCAGGTCAAAAGGGTCGATCAGGAAGTGGGCAGGTTCCTGAGGACCTATTGGCAGGACCGGCCTTGGGAGTGGGCTAAATTCCTTCCTTGGGCAGAATACACACAGAATTCCTTGCGCCACTCCTCCACGGGTCTCACACCATTTCATTGTGTGTTAGGGTTCCAGCCGGTTTGGCTCCTTGACACTTAAGTCAGACCCATGGTTCCCGCGGTTGGCGATTAGTTTTGGCGCATAGAGTAGACATGGAACGCCGCTCATGTCAATCTCCAGCGGGCTGTCCGCCATCACAAATCACATGCTGATCATCGCCGTGGGGCCACACCCCAGTACCAGCCTGGGGATTGTGTCTGGCTCTCCTCACGAAACCGGTCTCTTTGCCTGCCCTGTCGTAAACTCGCGGCTGCGGATTGTGGGGCGTTATGAAGTCCTGAGGAGGTAAACGAAGTGTTGTACAGGTTGCATTTGCCTCCCACTATACACATTCATCCTGTGTTTCATGTAGAGCACGCCCGATATATCGGCAGGCCGATGTTATCGGTCGGCCAATATTAGTCATTTTCCAAACTATTGGTATCAGCATTTATAAAGGCTGATAAATTAATATTATTTTTTTTTTAAACCAATCTTTGCTGGATTGTAGCTATTGAGGTACACTACCTCATATACTGTATATAGTTTATATTTTGGTGTTGTTGTTATTTATCAGGACTTACAGACCTTAACAGAATATTTTTTCCAGTGTTTTTCAAAGTTATATTTATGAAGCTTAGCAAGTCTATTAATACTGGTCACTTTTATTTTTTTTATGTGTTTTTGATCAAAGAACTTTAATTCTTTAATGTTCCTCTGTTCTGTTGTGACAATAAAACAAACAAGTTTATTTTCAAACTGCATTTTCATATTATTATAGTGAGGACTCATAAATAACTACAAATAATAATCTGTAAGGAGAAATCTGTTCATGTTTTGTTACACATTTCTGGATTTAAAAATATATATATATCGGCCAATATATCGGAATATTGGATTTTAAAATCACCCAACATTTATATCGATTTTGGCCTTAAAAATCCTTTATCGGTTGGGCTTTAGTTTCATGTTTCCCTCTTCAGGCCGGTGTCGGAAGGCTCTCTCTGTGAGGCCAGGGTGCTGGAGAACCCCCGCCGCCATTGGAGATCGAGGGTGACTGTGGTGAGGACTATCCTGGATTCGAGACGATGGAGGGATGGCCTCCAGTACCTTGTGCACTGGGAGGGGTATGGTCCTGAGGAGCGGTGCTGGGTTCTGGCCAGGGATGTGTCCTCACTCCTGCACGATTTCCATCTGCAGCAGCCGGATGGGCCAGCGCCGCAGCTGTGCGTCAGAGGGGGTACTGTCAGCATCGATGATCCTGGAACTCCCCCTGCTGGCGCGAACAGGATAAGGTAGTTGGGGTCCCCTGCCTACTGAAGCCACCTTTCTCCTCCAACACCTATCATCAGCAGCAATACTCTGGAAGTGCAAATACTTTTGCAGTTAATAATTGTTCAGATGGCCAGTCAGTGTATTACCAATTTTACTATTTTACCATTATCTAAAATTATGTGTCAAAACCTGTTGCTTAAAGGAACACTCTGGACCTCAAAACAGCTAAAAATCATTGTGCAAGACATGTTTACGCACGACAGTCACTAACAACACCTTCTCAGCGCGTTTGGTAATCAGGCCTGGATCTACAGGTGTGCAAAGGGGGGCATTGCCCCCCCAGATAGAATCTTTGCCCCCCCCCAGTTTGATTTCCCCATAAGCATTACAAATGGTATATGAATTAGGTGAATGCCCCCCATGGAAATAAAATGCCCCCTCAGTCATTTCATCCTGGAGCCGAGTCTGATGGTACTGTATTACCCAACCTGGCCACCGTAAGTGTTCGGAATTTGGACCAACCAAAGCCACAACCATTACATGTCCAAATTAATTACGCAAATGGGCAAGTGTGGATAGATGTCTCTGGTGGTAAGTGCATGATAAGCTTCAGAGTGAACGTCCTTGAAAGCCCAAGTAAGATCTGCCCTGCAACCCCGATCCCATGGGCATTGAGGTGGGCACTGGTGTGTGAGCTTGGTCTGCTGACTTTGTTCTTTGGGGCTTTAAGGTCAATTAGAGGAATTATATAAGTAACTGTGTGGTCCATCAGTCATCAGTGAAACAGATGATATTCCCTATCTATAACAATACTGAAAGCATTAAAGATGCTGTCTGGGATTTTGACCACTGGTTGTAAATGTGGAACAAGTGAGCTAAAACAGGTTCCCCCAAAAATTGTGTTATATGTCATGTGTTTGTGATCCATGTCATCAAAACCACCAGACTTAAAATTGGAATTTCATATGACATTCATTATACTAAGAGACCATGCACATACACTCACTGGCCACTTCATTAGGTACACCTGTTCAAATGCTGGTTAACACAAATATATAATCAGTTAAATCACGTGGCAGCAAGTCAATGCATTTGGGCATGTAGACAAGGTCAAGACGATCTGCTGAAGTTCAAACCAAGCATCAGAATGGGGAACAAAGGTGATTTAAGTGATTTTGAACATGGCATGGTATGTGGTGCCAGACAGGCTGGGTTGAGGATTTCAGAATGTGCTGATCTAAAGTTCTCTGGGTGAAAATGCGTAGTTGATGGCAGAGGTCAGATGAGAATGTCCAGACTAGTTTGAGGTGATAGAAAGGCAACAGTAAGATCATCTCTGAACGCACAACATCGAACCTTGAAGCAGATGGGCTACAGCAGCCGAAGAGCACACAAGGTGCCATTCCAGTCAGCTAAGAACAGGAAACTGAGGCAATAATTTGCACGAGCCCACCACAATTAGACAATAGAATATTGGAAAACCATTGACTGGTTGATCATTGTTTAAATTCCACAGCCTTCCTGAGTATTGTTGCTGACCATGTCCATCCCTTTATGACTACAGTGTACCCATCTTCTAATGACTACGTCCAGCAAGATAATGTGCCATATCACAAATCTCACATAATTTCAAACTGGTTTCTTTAACAGTACAATGATTTAATTTTACTCAAATGGCCTCTAAAGTCATCAGATCTCAATCCAATCGAGCACCTTTCGGATGTGATGGAATGGGAGATTTGCATCGTGGATGTGCAGCTGACAAATCTGCAGCAACTACGTGATACATTAATGTCAACATAAACCAAAATCTCGGAGAAATGTTTCTAGCACCTCGTCATGAAAGAATGAAGGCAGTTCTGAGGCATTGAGCATTATGTTTCCTCCGTTCTGAACGACAACAACACATGCACCAACACTGTTACTAGCTACAGAACAGATAACAAACTTCCCCAACCAGAAGCCTTGTATGAACAGTGATGTCTGCCTCCTACTGAATGCAAACGACTCAGCCTTCAGTTCTGGTGATGTGGAGGCCTGCAGCTCAACCAGGGCCATCCTAATGATGCCATACATGACCACATACTGCATGTTAACATTTTCAAAACAACTCTGATCCTCGACACACGTGGCAGGACAACCAGGCAATCACGTACTATAAACTAAGTTACACTGCTCCCACAATCCTATACTTGCATTTACCAGGACAACAAGGAATCAGCTATGTCTCGGCAGATCATGGTCAACCTCTATCTCTGTACCATTGAGAGCATCCTGACCCACTGCATCACAGTGTGGGTATGGCAACGGCTCAGGTTCATATCGGAAAGCCCTGTAACGGGTGGTGAAAACCGCCTACTCCATCATCGATGCCCAGCTCCCCACTATTGTGGACATCCAGCATAAAAGGTTTCTGTGGAAGGCGCGTGGCATAATCAGGGATCCCTTACAAACCAGCCACAAACTCTTTGCCCTCCTCGCATCCGGGAGGCAGTACAGAAGTCTGAATGGGAGGAGAAAGCAGGCTGCGGATCAGCTTCTTCCCTGCTGCTGTTAATCTACTGAACACAAACTCTCAGCGATAGCGCCCACCCCCTCGGCCATCACCCCCACTTTGACAGTCCACTGGATTCAACTCTGAAAGGTAACGCCACCGCCCCATCACGTCTCATTACTGTTTACTTTGGGACCTAATAGACATTTCAATCATTACCAACTGCACACATCTAAACGCTCAATTCAATTCATATTTGTTTACACAACTAGACAATTTCCATTCTTCTGCACGAAAGCTGCGCAGGGGACGCTCTTGGACTTTCCAGCATGACAATGACCCTGAACACAAGACCAAGTTGACCCTCCAGTGGATACAGCAGAGAAAGGTGAAGGTTCTAGAGTGGCCGTCACATTCTTCTGACCTGAGTCTTCTGGGAAGATCTTAAACATGTGGTTCAGGCAAGACGACCACAGACATTGCATGACCTGGAGGCATTTTGCCAAGACGAAAGGGCAGCTATACCACCTGCAAGAATTTGAGGCCTCATAGACAACTATCACAAAGGACTGCACACTGTCATTGATGCTAAAGGGGGAAATACACCGTATTTAGAACTGAGGGTATGCATACTTCTGAACAGGGGTAATTTCATTATTTTCTTTGTTGCCATGTTTTGTTTTATGATTGTGCCATTCTGTTATGACCTACAGTTGAATATGACTCCTATTAAAAAAAACATTGTTTTCCCTGCTTACTAATTTTTTCATTAAAAATGGAACATCTATTGCCAATTCTCCAGGCAATTGCAAGTTGCAAGGCATTTGCAAGGCTTTGGATATCTTTTAATATCTATTTCCAACTTTGTGCAGTTCCAGTACCTTTATGTAGTTCTTTTCTGCTCCCCATGGGTAGCCTGCTCAGTGCATCCACATGAGAGCTATCAAACTCATTTACTATTTCTACACAGACATTAATTGTAATTTAAAATGCCACAGGTGTGGGAAACAAACTTTTAATTGACGTGTGTCACCTTGTGTCTGTAACAAAAACAAACATGCAAGGGCATGTAAACTTTTGATCGGGGCCATTTGGGTGATTCCTGTTATCAGTATGGTTTACAAAGGTCCCAAGCAACAATGTGATAATTAATGGCTTCATTTGATCACTATCCTTACATAACAGTCAGAGTTTTTGCATGAACAGTCATATTGTCAAAATCAATGCTGAAATGTCACAATTTCTACCAGGGTATGTAAACTTATGAGCACAATGGTACCTTAAATGTAGTATTGAGCTGCTGTAGAGAGTTTAGTCAGGTTCACTTGGTTGTTGACATTGTCTGGCACTTAGTTTTTAAGTTTGAAAGTGCATGTTTGCAGTGCAGTAAACAAAACCATCTATGTGTTAATGTGACGTCATCTGGGTCTACATAAGTTCTGAACACACCTGATCACACCGGTAACATTCATAAACCCAATTCACATGAACGCATTCCCATAGCCCGGTCTCAATCACCTGAATACTGAACACCTGTGCACCCCTGTAAGCATTTAAAGCCTCCTCACTCCATTCAACCTTTGTGAGGTATTGTCCAAATAGTGCCGCAGTGTTCTAAGCCGCAGTCTTGCAGAAGAACTGCATCATGATGGTAGCATTTCTGACTATGCCCAGAGGTCTTCTAGGATTGGCACAAATTGTTACAGCACTGCGCGGTATAAGTAGTCCGATACAATTATCTTGTCATCGAATGCCTCCTTTTGTGTTGAATTCAACTATGTTTTTATGTTTAACTCCTCCTACCTGTGCTATGTACTGATTTAAGTCATCCCCATGTAAGCACTGTGATAAGAATCGGTGGGTCCGTGGTTAGGAAGTTAGACTTGTTATCAAAAGGCTGCCGGTTCCATTCCTGAGTGGGACAAATGTCATGATGACCTGTAGCAAGACATTTTACCCTAAGTTGCTCCGGGGGAAGTCATGTACTTACAGTACTGGCAAAGAGCATCTGCTAAATTATTAAAATGTAATTGGGCATAAGATGCTGGGTGGGGAGAAAAATGGGGAAAAACCCATCCCCCAGAAAATAACAATCAATATATACTGTGAAATTATTTGGCACACGTGGCTCATCTAATTGTCTAATTTAAAAAAAGTTCTCTATTTTTTGGCATACTACAATTATACAGGTACTGTATTTTCATTTTTTAAATTGCCAATAATTCACTTGTTATGTTAAGTGGATATACGCAATGCACACAGAAAGATAAGTTGGTATGTGTTTTAGAAGCATGTGGCCTCTTATCCATCACTGCATAAGAAATAAAAATGTTGTAATTACTGCTGTAAATGTAAGTGAATAATACAGTTTAATTCAACAAATAAGTATATGAGTCAGGGCAACTTGCTCTTACTTATTACTTAAGAGTGAGCCATACTGTTTGTTCCCAACTGGTCTATAAACTCAGGCATGACCCTTTGACCTCTTGCTTCCTTCTACATTGACTAACAGCCAGGCAGTCTACTCACAGCACTTTTAACTGCAAAGTCAATGAAATATTAGCTGCATGCTCAGCACTCATTGACATAATCAATTTAAATCTTCTCCGGAGAGTAATTGAATGGGTTTCTCGTAGGTTGAAGACTTTACCGCTGGGCCTTGTTCTGATTCAGAGCAGCCACTCAAACACAGTTGATTATGTTACTCTAGTCTTACAACACCATTACTGTTTCATCATGTAGTTAAGATCATCGAAGGTGAATAACTACTTCTTGATAAGGTATCTCTTCATAGAGTATCAGTCAATTCCTCTTGATATGCCGTCTCTCGAATTGAAGACACTACAGCTTGCTTAATCTATACAATGCCAAAGCAAGTTATGAATAAAAAAGATAGTATTACTTTGTAGAATCTATATGGAATACCTACCTGATATTAGGTAGATGATGGCTGTTTGGTTAAAATTTAAAGTACTTGGTTACATTGATGATGTAGCATACTGTATATAGGTGTTAAGTACATGGTGCTGTTACAGGCAGAAAATATATCTATGGTTACACTGATGAGGTAGCATATATAGGTGTTACGTACATGGTGCTGTTACAGGCAGAATATATATCTATGGTTACACTGATGAGGTAGCATATATAGGTGTTACATACATGGTGCTGTTACAGGCAGAGTATAAATCTATGATTACACTGATGAGGTAGCATATATAGGTGTTACATACGTGGTGCTGTTACAGGCAGAATATATATCTACGGTTACACTTATGAGGTATCATATATAGGTTTTACGTACATGGTGCTGTTACAGGCAGAATATATATCTATGGATACACTGATGAAGTAGCATATATACTGTAGGTGTTACGTACATGGTGCTGTTACAGGTAGAATATATATTTATGGTTACACTGATGAGGTAGCATATATAGGTGGTGCTGTTACAGGCAGAATATATATCTATGGTTACACTGATGAGGTAGCGAACGATTCCTCACTTCAAAACGCAACGCATGCTGTTTACAAGTAACTTGCCCTGCTGTTGAGTCCCCTTCATCCATGGCTTCAACATGTTTTCTTTTCAAGTGCTCCTTGATTACGGTGGTGCTCATGGTCGTTCCATGATATTTCTCTTTTACAAAGTTTGCCGGTAACACTTTTTTTGTTTTTGTTGCATTTAATGTGAAGTGCTGCCATACTATTGAAGATTTAAATCAGACAGATTTCTCAGTGTTCGCCATATTCAATTTTTAATTTTTTTCCCTGAAGTGGTGTTGGCAGCTCCGTGACACAACATGCTACAACATACACTCACCTAAAGGATTATTAGGAACACCCGGTCAATTTCTCCTTAATGCAATTATCTACTCAACAAATCACATGTCAGTTGCTTCAATGCATTTAGGGGTGTGGTCCTGGTCAAGACAATCTCCTGAATTCCAAACTGAATATCAGAATGGGAAAGAAAAATGATGTATGCAATTTTGAGCGTGGCATGGTTGTTGGTGCCAGACAGGCCGGTCTGAGTATTTCAGTTACTGCTCAGTTACTGGGATTTTCATGCACAACCATTTCTAGGGTTTACAAAGAATGGTGTGAAAAGGGAAAAACATCCAGTATGCGGCATTCCTGTGGGCTAAAATGCCTTGTTGATGCTAGAGGTCAGAGGAGAATGGGCCGACTGCTTCAAGCTGATAGAAAAGCAACTTTGACTGAAATAACCACTTGTTACAACCAAGGTATGCAGCAAAGCATTTGTGAAGCCACAACATGCACAACCTTGAGGTGGATGGGCTACAACAGCAAAAGACCCCACCAGGTACCACTCATCTCCACTACAAATAGGAAAAAGAGGATACAATTTGCAAGAGCTCACCAAAATTGGACAGTTGAAGACTGGAAAAATGTTGCCTGGTCTGATGAGTCTCGATTTCTGTTGAGACATTCAGATGGAGTCAGAATTTGGCGTAAACAGAATGAGAACATAGATCCATCATGCCTTGTTACCACTGTGCAGGCTGGTGGTGGTGGTGTAATGGTTTGGGGGATGTTTTCTTGGCACACTTTAGGCCCCCTAGTGCCAATTGGGCATCGTTTAAATGCCACGGCCTACCTAATCATTGTTTCTGACCATGTCCATCCCTTTATGGCCACCATGTACCCATCCTCTGACGGCTACTTCCAGCAGGATAATGCACCATGTCACAAAGCTCGAATCATTTCAAATTGGTTTCTTGAACATGACAGTGAGTTCACTGTACTAAAATGGCCCCCACAGTCACACGATCTCAACCCAATAGAGAATCTTTGGGATGTGGTGGAACGGGAGCTTTGTGCCCTGGATGTGCATCCCACAAATCTCCATCAACTGCAAGATGCTATCCTATCAATATGGGCCAACATTTTTAAAGAATGCTTTCAGCACCTTGTTGAATCAATGCCACACATAATTAAGGCAGTTCTGAAGGCGAACAGCTTAGCTCTGAGATTTGCCCTCCAAAACACATGATTGATCTGACTCCTGAGCCTGCTATGGACTTGTGACAGAGCTAGGCCATTGTTATGAATTGGGAGATAAAAAAATATTTGGTGCAAATGTGCAGTTGCCACTTATGTGAATCCCCTTAGTTCTCAATCATATTCCAAAACCCTGCCATTTATCCTTTGTCCCATATAAACTCCATCACATTCCATAACCCTGCCGTTTATTCTTTGTTCCCAATAAACTCAAAACAATGGTACCATGTTGATCGGTTTTACTTTATTTGAAGATACAAGTCAATAGAATGAAATTACTTTAATAAATGTGTCTCATAAATTTTTTTTTACTGGACGTCTAGCCTATTTTCTTTGTCCGTCCCCACTCCTGTCTCACCAGACAAGACAATTTCTTCACCATGCTCTGCCCCTGTAGTCACTTGCTCTTAACGGCCTTAAGCCATGAATATTAGATACACTTCCCCTCGCCAGCAGAAAATTATGATGAGCTGTGATAAAAAATACACGAGTAGGCCAATAGCTGAAAAGACAATGTGTGAAAAACACATCATTGTCATACATTTCGATGTTCTGCATAGTTTCTGTAACAGTCATTGACATTTCAAACAAATTGACTCAAATATAGTCTGGCCACATTCATGGGTACCTTTTGTCTATGCCTAATGACACAAGACTTTAGGGTTCCTGGATAACTTCATCATAAGTCATCTATAGATTTATAGTCCCTTTGGGAGCATCCCTCATAATGCTGCTGCTGAATCACAGGCCATTACTAAAGACTATGTGTATGTGTGTGTGTGTGTTTGTTTGTGTGTGTGTGGCTGTGTGTGTGTGTGTGTGTGAGTGTGTGTGTGAGCATGCGTGTGTGTGGAAGAGACAGATAAAGAAAGAGAGAGAGTGATGGAAAAATGAGAAAGGGATTTACACATAAATGAAAGAAACACAATTTGGTCCTCGTTCTTCGGTCTGACCTGTTATTTACACTAAAGTTCCTGTAACTCAACACCGGGCGATACCATTTCATCACTGTGTATCACTATACTTGTTCTCTCCGGTCCTGTCGGTCTTTGCGGTGAGGTCCGATATGCTACTGGTCCAGCCAGTGTGTCTGCAGTAACAAGATGTGTCTGCCGTAGTGAGATGTGTGTGGAAAAGGGATGTATGAATAGTTGCAACTTACCTGCCGTTATAGCAGCCAGAGCCTAGACCGTGTTCAACGAGCCGGGAGTCTCTGTCACTGAGCAGCCATGGCAGGTGATATTGTGGTGGGGATGCTGTACAATATGGTACTACCTGTTCTTCTGCTTGCAGGTACGTTTAGCTTGCTTTATCCTTTGTTTTTGAGGTGGGAAGAATTTTCAGTTACAAGTGCTTGTCTTGTTGTTAAGGTCACAGCAGTGGTCTGTACATTTATGTCAAGAGGTTCTGTTCAAATAATACCTGCAGCACTGTTTTGGTGCTTTACATAAAGCTCAAAATAATGTATTTACAGATTACATTTTTTATCAATTGCATATAGCATTGCTTGAAACAATATTGTATATTTTCCAAATGGTGTTTCTTATGCAAGCATTTTGCTAGCTAGTAGGCCTACACATGCTTTTTAAAAGTTTCTGCTCTCTGGAAATATCTAGACATTAATCAAAAGAATATTATGGGATTAACATTACAAATAAGAGATTAATAACAGTAAGTAGCACACATAAGTTTGCAGATAAAACAGAGTAATTCTGTCTTTTAGAAATCGCAATTGTGTGAAAATATTTGCTTGTAGTCATTAAATCATGATGATCAAAATTGGACAAAAAATATATGAAAATGTTTCCTTTTAAAAATTTACATTTTAGTCATTTAATGGATTCTCTCATCCAGAGGAATTTACAGTAAGTAGAGGGATATCATCCTTGTTGCAACTTAGGCTAAAGTGCCTTGCTCAAGAACACAATGACATTTGTAGTACAGTCTGGAATCGAACCGGTCTGACTCCCTTATGACTGAGCCATCTGATGACCCACATCTATACAAACAATTTCATACACAACAAATTAAATATAATCCTTAATAAAAACACAATTTGAAATATTTAGAAATATGTTGATTTAAACTAGTGCCTTTGCTTCTCAAGAAGCCCAAATAATAAGTGCACTGTTTCTCCATGAGTCTAATTATACAGTGTAATAATAAGGTATTACACTTTTCATCAGAAAGCAGAAACACAATTCCCAATACATATACAGTAATGTTTAATACAATAGAGAAGCACAACTGATATGAATGTATGGGAATAAACCTACACTATAGTAAAGCTCTGTATGTAATGATTGATGACAAAAGTCAGATAAACTATACAAGGCAAGGACATTTTGACACATTCAGAAAATGTGTTTTAGCATTTGACCATTAATGTATTGCAATAACAACAATAAAACAATACATGTAATAAAAATCCTCAATGAGCCCCTGGAGTTCCTTCGTAAACCATTGCTAATGAATAAATCATATTTACATGTTTAAATATTTGTGATGTACTCGGAGGATCACTTCTTGTTTAAATCTAACAAAGGGTTTCTGGAGTAGAGATGTAATAGTTAGATTGTGGAAAATATATATTTCTTCAGCCATTGTTAAAGTAAAAGAAAATGTATTTGATCTATTCTCTTGTATTGTCATCATTCCAATTTGACTAATATTTGTGCATTACTTTATCAAGAGCGTATGCAAATACAAAATTTTAAATATTTCTTGTTCAATTCCATTATGTAATCAGCTATGTAAATATTGAAATGTAAGAACAATGTTAAAACACTCCATTTAACCATTTCATCAATCACCACAATAAATTATAAAAATGTTTCAAAAATCAACCTCTGCCAACACAAAAATCATTCCAGGTTTTACCGTTTAACCAGTGGTTTCATTTGCAGTAGGGTTCCTCCGAATTGTATTGAACTGAAAAGGTTTAGCTGGTGTGGTGGATTTTAGAGCTCCAACTGGAACTAACAGAATCCTTTACTTTTAAAGGGTTATAGAGTATATTTTGTATTGTTAGATTTAAGGTGTGCCATGTAACATTTACAGAGTGAAAACAGAACTACATTTTCTTTCTGTGACCTGCTTTCCAAAAAATGGGAGAAAGCAGGGACAATAACTTCCTACAATATGCAGTGCATATTTTGCCATTTGGACAGTTATTGCAGTAAGGACATGACATGATTTGTGCTTCCACAGTGTTTGTCAATGGGTATACACTGGTCTGTTTGAAATAGAATTTCAACATTTTGAGTGGTGCTTTTGTGTGTAACATAGCACTGCATAGTGTAGGGAATCATTAACCAATATCAATGTTTTTTTCTGATTTAAAAAATATCAAGAAATGCAGCTTTTGTGAGCTGGTCACTTGCAAAAGAGAGTATTTCCATTGTTATGGCTCAAATTCTATAAATAGCACCTTTAAGACACATTCTTCATGGTAAGATTAGTTTAATTCATTCTGCTTTTTTACTTGATAGTTATGTTGCATAAAATTGTATTTCAGGTAATTTGTATAACAAATACAATTATTGTAAAATTATACATTTTTCATAATATGTTTTCTGTTGATTATAGATGTGATTGTTAAAACTCTAATTTAGTTTCAATACTTTTAAATGTTGGTAAATACGTAAATAAGGCCTAATTGTGTGACTCACTGAAAAAAATGGATAGTTGCATTGTCAGATTTACTTGATTCACACATAATTTACAAAAATATATTGTGTTTCTCCTTATTTGTGAGGAGAAACACAATATATTTGTATAAATCACACATATTTTAAGTAAACCTGACAATGCCTTTATAGTTATTTAGGATTTATGATTACCGGTACCTTTCCACTACCATTAAACTATATGCAGATGTAATACAAGAATTGTGTCAGAACTTTTCTGTAGTCACTGTATCGTTGTTATACATTATTTGATCACTTTCCAAATCAAAGTTTTTTTATTAATTAATACCAGAAGAGGTGTTTTAATGTTTCTAGCTTTTCTTCAGAGCAAAATATCCAAAGTTGAGACGATTTTACGGCCCATTTAAAGCAACGCTCAAAGGGTGGCAAAAATGTCTATTAAGTGATGAATCAAACATTGTTTTATGTGTGAGTTCGTAATACATGTGCCATGGAATAAAAACATAAAAAGGATCTTACTAGCTATTTTTAGTCAGTTTCTCGCTCTGTTCAATCCAACACTAATGCATTTTGAATTAATAGGTACAATGGATCATTGTATTTTATCACCAGTGTGTCTCTTTGATGTCTTAATACTTTGAGCTATTTCTAGCAGCTGGTGATTAATCATTGATTTTTTTCTTAAACTGTCTCATAAGATACAGCATCAAAGACCCTGAGTAAAATAGCCATTATGTTCAGATAAACATCAATATATAATTATTGTTTTCTTTCTGTAGCGTCGTCATTCCGGTACAATGGTCTGTCTTTGGTGTACTTCCTCTTCCTACTTGTTCTTCCTCTACTTCCAAACCCCTCTGCCACCACCATGCAAGGTAAGACTGAAGAGGAACACCCCAGGGTCTTAAATGAATGCCCAAGTATTGTTTTTGTAAAGATTATGTATTTTATCTGAATTTACTTAATATTTTTCTAAGCTACATAGCCCCCTGTTTTCTTTAATGTGGACCCTGCCAACCACTGATGACCTATGTGTGTGATGGTTTTATTAACCAACATACAGCATGTGTTTGCATTCCATTGTCTATAGATCAATAAAGTTGATGAATTAAAGGGTTGGTCTAGTACTTTGTTAAAGGGATGTGGCCAGTATAGTCTTATTTATTATGCATGAGCTAGTAATTACATAGTGGGAATAAAGGTTGAGGTGTCAGCGTTTGAGAGATTTTTTTGCATGCAGGACTGTTCGCCCATTCTGTTTGAAAGCTTCATATTCTTATCCATCTCGTCATCGCTCTAATATTGCCCTGCCCCTGGGTTGAGTGGTCATTGCTGGGGTTCAGGTATTAACCACATCACACTGAAATGGAATTGACTGGTCTTTACTTGGCAGAAGAAAAAAAGAAACAAAGCTTTTAGTAAAAACGTGGGCATCGGAAATCCATTTGCTTGCTCAGCTAATGCTGCACCATCCAGCAGGCCATGTTTTCACTCTTCTGTCTTAATTAAGCCTTTCTGGTGAGAAGCCATTGTGGTGTTATCGCTCTGTTCCGGTAATTAGTGTGAATCTCTCTTATTTACGGAAACACATACTGATTTCTCAGCATATTACAGATTATGACATAAATAAGAACGATTGCAGATTACTTGAAATATTTAAATTATTTAAGACACAATCTAATTGATGCACTCACTCGTTTTATGGAAAAATATGTTTATGTTAGGCACAAATGTTTTAGTTTTGACTGAGTTCTACTGTCCAGGTAAATCCAGTTCTATGTTATCTACTTTAGAAGAGCATTGATCGAAGACACTGCTTTTAAGATTCAAAAGACTGTGGTTGAAATACTGCCGTTTAGGCTTACTTTGTGAATTCTGACCACATCCTTGTTTAGGAAGCATACAGGAAATACAGGATCTGTAATTCAACATTAGATTGCATCACTATCCCCAGCCATTAAGATAGGGGAATAAGTAGAGGTGAGGTACAGTAAGAGAATGAATATGCCATTAACACTAAGAGTGCAATTACGCAGAGTTATGACTTTAGTTCATAGCTGTCTCTGTGGTCTTTTATTTTGGAAGGAAAAACCGGGACATTCATGATGCTAATCTGTTCTACCAGCGTGACGTTTTTGGCTCTTCAGTGTTTTATGCAGATCACTTTTGCCTACGTCCCTCAGAATGGTAAATTAACATCCAACTCAATGGCAACAGCTTGCTCAGACACTTAAGTTACAGGCGTTATCATATATGCCTACATTTCAAGTATTACCTTTTACAACACATGTAATATACAATATACATTATCATATAATTACAATTATTACCTTTGACAACACATGTAAAATATGATATACATTATTATATACATTAATAAATGTATTACCTATTCAATGACTAAAGGATAATGTTGATGGCTGATACTTTGTTAAAAATAATAGATTTGATCTATTAGATTGATCTGAAATGTTTGTGTTGTTCAACAGAGAACGAATATTGGGAAAACATTCTCTACCATCTGGGTATTGTACGGTAAGTCCACATTTTATTAAAGAAATAATAAAATAAATTACTTTTGTGATGTAATGCAAATGTTTATCAGATGGTTTTGTGTTGTTGTGTTAAATGTTGTGCTGTTTGTACTGTGTTGTTTTTTATGGTGTGGTTGTGTTGTTGTGTTGTGTCCCCAGGTTCAGTTTGGTGGATGCAGGGAACATTGTACGACTCTTAGCCCCTGATCTGGGTCTCTTCCTGGCTGGGCTCTTAATATTGCGCCTTGTCAGGAACTTGCTGCGCTCCGCACCCCAAATAAACATCCATGAAAACTGTTTGGCTCCAGCTGACGCTGAGGTATCTCTATGGGCACTTGGATCCAACACTTCTAGTCTAGTGGTTAACCTGCTTTAGATTTAATTGTTATTAAAACAACTAAAACTATTGTCCTTTGAACTTGTGCTCTTTTGACAAAGCAGGATGTGGAGGCGTCTGACTCAGAGTCTGAGGTTGGCAGCGAAGTCACAGATGGTTCGTCTTGTGACAGCTCAGATGAAAGCACATTGGCTCCAGCAGCACCCCCTCAGTTTGTCCAGAAGTTTGTTGCCTTTGCCAATGGACTGCATGTCCTGCTGTCCCCCATTATGAATACAGCAGGCAAAGTAGTGGTCACTGTACTGCTGGGGCTTGCAGGTATATCTCAAAATGCCCTAATTTCCTTCTGCTTTCTAGTCTCTATAACGTTTGACTCTAACGCATTTGTGAGTCAGACTTATTGCATTGGCATCGCCTTCTCCATTGTCCACACTTCTATATTCTCCTTGTTCTTGAGCGTTCCTCTTTTCCATGCACCAGGCATCGCCCTGCCCTCCCTAACCTCGGCTGTGTATTTCGGGACATTCCTGTGCCTGGTGTGGTGGTGGGTGTATCTCCGCTCCCTCAGCCTGCTGCTCTTCAGTAGCCTCTGTGTGATGATGAGTATATTCAGCGCTGGTCACCTGCTGAGCCTTTACCTGTACCAGCTGCCCCTGGCCCAACAGATCGTACCTCCACAGGACATCTATGCCAGGTAGGGTCGCAAACTAGGCCCTATCAATTCTGGACAATGGCTGAACTGATACTAATAGCCAAATGGTTTAGTTTGCTGGCCAAAGCTACTGTAAAAGATTTTATATATCGAATCTTCTCGAAATAGACATATAATTGCACATTCTTCTCCTTCGCACTAGACACAAATATACACAAATGTTTTTTTTAGATAATATGTCGTCTTTCAGAATAAATAGAATGACTAAAAATATTATACTGGGTTTTCTCTAGGCTGTTTGGTATGACAGCTGTCATCCGGACCAGTGACACTGAGCCATACAGTTTGAGTGTGCAGGCGGACATTAGCTGGCCTGTCTTCACCAACCCACTAGTGTTGCTGCTGCTGTATTACACAATGGTGGCTGTGCTGCACAAGTGGGTCCACATCCCTGAAGAACAGGTACCTGATGGAGACCTGCTGTATGAATGAAACTAACTGAAAACTATGAATGAAACTAACTGAAACCTATGAATGAAACTAACTGAAACCTATGAATGAAACTAACTGAATCCTATGAATGAAACTAATTGAATCATATAGTGATTGCAGATAGTACACTACTATATGTACATGGATACTGCTATATGAGACACGGTTTTATGGAGTGTATATGGTGACACTTTAGACACATACAATGACTTGTGTTTGGAAAATAATCTGATAATGGTTTAAACTGATGGTTGAGGCTGCTGCCTTATCGTTTATAGCTGTTTTTGTTTAAGTGTTGTGTCATGTTATGTTGCTGTATTTCTGCTAGGATACTTTGGTGAAGTCTGAGAGTCCCATAGAAACCCCTGAGGGCCCCCCCAGTTTCTCCAAGATCTTGTTCATCTCAGGGGACAGACTGGAGGTGTTGAAATCAACATCATTTCAAATTTCTTCCACACCAATGGCCTCTTGTAGGGTTACAAACACGATTTGGCTAACAATTGTCTTTCTTTGTCTTGTGCAGCTACTGACTAGTACAGACGAGGAAACGTACATGCCAGATCAGATGGTTCATGAGGTAAATCTGCACTCCAGTTTTACCAAAAAGTGTCCTTTTAACTCTTTAAATAAACGTTATACTGTAAATAATTCAACACTTCATTTTTTACCCCTGCAGCCAGCTGTCTTCCTGATGAGCAACTCGTGGTATGATCTGCGAGGACAGGAGGCTGGGTTTGTGTTGAGAGGACCAGGGGCAGGGCACGCTAACTCCTACCCTCCACCACAGTATGAAGGAATAGACTTGTTAGCCTCACATGGTAAGTACTTCCACTGTAACTTATTTTGTTTGGTTATCAATCATTTTCAGTCCTAAGCTCATAACTTCATTGACAGAAAGTTTTAACAAACTGTCATAATTTAAAGTTAAATAAATTATCGGCACTAGTTTACCTGTGATAACACAGTCGAGTATAGAACCTCTCAATTCCTCAGGATCAGAGGAGGTGACAGGGAGGAGTGAAGTGGAGGAGAGAGACAAGGAGTTGTCGATAAGTGCTACAGACACGGTAGCAACCCCCCCGGGACCCAGTGGACTGACCATGTTTGGCCTGTTCATCATGAAGCACAGCTACATCAGCGCGCTCATCATCATGATGGTAAACCATTTCACAGCACTAGCCTGTTTGTGTAGTCAGTGAACTCTCTGAAAACAGCTTCTTTAAACATCCGAGACATTACCTTTCAGTCTTGGAGGATGAATGATACTAGTGTGGAGTACTCCTGTGTTCCTTGAAACCCCCCAGGTGTGGAGCATCACCTATAACAGCTGGCTGACGTTTGCCCTGCTGGTGTGGTCCTGTGTCATCTGGATGATGCGCGACCGCCGGCGCTACGCTATGATGAGTGCACCCTTCCTCGCGGTGTATGGTACCTCCCTATTGCTGCTGTCCTTTCTGAGCTGTCTGAAGCTGCGGCGGGACGAGCTGTACCCTGGCCTGCCCCACACCGTGCTGGTGGACTTCGACATGGCTGTGTACACTGCTCCCTGCATCCATCTAGGAGCCAAGGTGTTTTACACCTTCAGCTTTTGGATGCTGTTCCGTCAGCAGCTGAAGGAGAAGCAGGAAGCGCAGGATCTCAAGGGATCAGAGGATACTCTGGATGAGGTCAAAGTGCTTTCATGTAAGGACACCCCTTGTTTTGTTTTATGGTAGGCATCGTCAACTATGGCCCTCCAAGCCAGTTCCAGTCCATTTTTTCATTGCAACCCTCTTGGTACCTACTTATTTAGCCTTGGTACACCAGGTGGGTGTAATTAATGTTAAGGTAGAACTGAATATCAGCAGTCTTTGGCCTTTGTAGGGTAAGAGTTTACTATCCCTGCTTTATGGATTTGAATAATGACCACTAGATCAGTTACAAATGTGTGACATACGTTTATATTGTATCTTAGTGTTTATAACACTTACGGGGCTCTCAAACCCATAGATATGAAACTTGACCCTGTTATGTTCTATGCTGTTTTTCTCATCTCTGTCAGCGGATAAAGGAGACGTGTCCCCCATAATGGAGTTGGTGGGTTCAGCGATGAAAGGAATCCTGGACAAGTATTGGATCCTATTCTGCTGCTCAATGTTCTTTGTGGTCAGCTTCTCTGGCAGTGTGATGGTCTACAAGATACTCTACATCATGCTCTTCCTCTTCTGTGTTACCCTCTACCAGGTAGGCATCATAAACGTGACTCTATTCTTTAAACAACATCCTCTACCAGGTAGGCATCATAAACGTGACT
>JACXGM010003892.1:0-31154 GCA_016801145.1 Umbra pygmaea | reverse complement strand
GATGCTGGGTATCTTCCTTGGTGATGCTCTGCCAGGCCTGTACTGCAGCCATCCTCAGTGCAAATGAAGCTGTCAGACATAAAGCTCAGAAATGAAAATCAATAAATCAGGAACAATGCAAAAACTCAGGGCACACCCGAGTCAACAGTTTGGTTCATCATTTACAAGAAAAAAACAACCAGTGAACTCAATTATTCCAAAAGACCCGGTAAAACTAGGAAGCCATTGTAGTGTATTCAAGGAGAATACTCTCTATGGTGAAGAGAGTAGGTCTGTAGGTTTGTAAACATAATTTCCTTAGCAGTATTTGTCACCCCCAACAATGTTTAGTAGTTGCTGAACTGCTACCATCAAAAATCCAATCAGATAATACTATAACTGAATTGTCTACGGTTTCTTAAATGTATTCTATGACTTTTGTATTTAAAGCAAACAAATAACAATTTGAAAGTACTATGATTAAACTATGCTTGTTGAAATAGGAAATTACATGATCTATGAATTTTCAAATATTAATCTTTTGCAGACCTGCTGCAAATCATTATAGTTCATGGCCATAGCTAACAGCTTTCCTTCTACCCCTGTACGAAATACTTATTGTTTTTTTACCAGTCGATTCCAATGGGTGAAGTGAATAAGCACCTATTTTTCTCAACTTCAAGCACTGGATGCAAACACGTCGCCCAGCCGCCACTTCTTTCACACTGCTCATCCAACTTTGAAGCCTTTAGTCAGATCATGTACGGGATGATTACGCCAACCAACTCTACTTCCGTGATTGAATTTACAGCCGCCCAATCTGCACACTGGAGGTGTGTCTTACAGGGTTGACATTTTATTTCATTTTTCACCCACTACATTGCTAATGACATTACACAAACCTGATAAGAGATGGTTCTTTGTGTGTGTGACCATCTGTTTGATAGCCCTCCAGACTGAAGAAAGTTTTTTAAACTACATCCAACCCCTGCATACATTGCAGGCAAACACTTTTTGGGTCATAGGTGCGAGTAAGGACACAAACACAACTGTTAGCCATATAAACAGGTCTTTTTTTGCCATGGTATAGGTTAGGGAGAAAGGGAGGCTGGACGGGACCAAAGCAAAGCAATGAACAAAACCTCCCCTCCCGTAACCTGTCCTATCGCCCAACACAAATACACAACACTAATCTGGTACATGATCAAGACGCCCTAATTAAACTTACAGTTGGTGGTCCACCCAGGTCTAACTAGTGTGCTTTAACAAGGGAGTATCAACACGGGTGATGTATACTCTGGAGCAGCTCTAAACTACTACCTAACTCCGTCTGAACAAAAAGAAACAAAGAATTCAAATAATGAGACACACAATTCACACAATACATAGGCCTACCAAACACACTAACAAAGCTCTCACTCTAATAACACTACTAAATCACACACAGACACACACACACATGCAGACACACACACAAACTACTTTAACAAATGTGGCCATTGCCACAGGCCGAATACAGACCAAAAATTAAAAGCCAGAGCTTACGCAACTAGCCAGGCAGAGAGAGCAAAGAGAGTGACAAAATACAAAATGGCACAAATTATACAGAGGAAGGGCATGATGGGATAGCTGTTGATGATCAGAACCAGGTGTACCGGATTATGGAAGGGAGGAGTCGGTGATAAGTGGTAATTGAGGCAATGATGACCTGATTGCGCCACCTGTGGGGAATAGATAAACTTAACAGATGCAAACACACAGAGAACACAAACACAGACCAGAGGCCTGTACACTGTACTACGAAGCAAGTTCAACATACCCTGGATTTCTTTTCAATAGCTGGCTTCACTAAACCTAACAACTGTTATCTCAAGAGATGTCACGACAGGGGTTATCAATTCATTAAATTTACCTAGGCTTAGCCAATCTACCGACAAGCCTGTTCACATAAAAGGGGCGGTATGTGCACCATATGACCAATCACAGCCCGTTCACATAAAAGGGGCGGTATGTGCACCATATGACCAATCGCAGACATGGACAAGTCTATTGCTGGATTCATACCAGACACGGCAAACAGGTTGCAAAACTAGATCTGACAATAATTGTATTTGTGTATTCCATTAATTCAATGTGTTGCTTAGATGAATGCCATATTATTTTGGTTGCAACCCTGGCCATGTTAAATGTTTGAGGGAGACAAAAATGTCTACAGGGTATGTGTCAAATATTCAATTTTAAAATACTGTGGTAGTAAATAGTACAATGTATGTATTGTCTCTACAGTGAAAAGGGATAAATTGATGTTGGTTCCGTATCAAACACAGCATACATGAAATCTGTAGCAAACATATGCAATGCTAGGCATACAGTCTGTGAAACTGTAGGCACATGACTTTGATGTGCGCACCGGCAACATAAGGCTCAAGAAGTTGACAAAGACACTTCAATCCCTCCACTGAGAAACTACATCTTTCATTAAAGATACTCAGCAGAGAAAGCCAATCGTGACTCCTAGAATGGTGACACATTTTTCAATTGAGAATTGATTGGTCAGTAGGCGGTGCTTTTATTCAGGTTAATCTGTTATCTTGACTATAACCTGCTCCGGAGCATGTTAGGTTTGCACATAGACTGTATATATTAATGGATAGAACATGTGTGACATCACCCATTGGTTTGTGGAGATCCGCTATGAGTCGTCGAGTTTGCTGTTAAGGGCGCAGCCATCTTGGTTGCGGATGTGCTGATTTTAGATGAGAGGGAAGATTAATCTAGCTAGCTAACTGATATTAATTGAGATGCTACCATTGGCTAATGAAAACCATTATTAAAACAAATTGTAAAATAAAAAATATAATGTTACTTACTGGAAAAACTGAGCTGCCGACTCCTTTGAACACCATAGCAACGCCCTAAAACACCCTGCTTTATTGCCGATTTAAAAATCAACGAGAACATAATTTTAAAAAATGAACATCATTCTCAATTGCAGAAGCCTTGAAACTAGTGATTGAGACCATGAACTCATTACGAAAATGTTTACTGAGGTAATAAATCAAGTGTGAGGTGAATCTTATTCTCATACACTTCTACAAAAACTGACCTCCTTTTGCAAACGCACGTGTCGCCCCCAGCTGGAATTCAGATAGAATGCAGGTTTAAGGCATTTCCGCATTATCTTCACTTCGCCAAACCGGATCCTTTGTCCATTAATACATACAGTCTATGGTTTCGCAGCATAGGTTACCATGGCGATGTAACCCGGTAACAGGTGAACTCAGGGTTAAACCTGAAGTTAGCTCGCTAACCCCAAATCTTGCTTTGTATTATAGGCCTTAGGGCACACAGGAACAAATATACACTTTTACTGGAGGATGTAACAGCTGTCCACATACTTTTAGCCATACTACAGTGACGTAACAACTTGTTATTTTATGCATTATTGTTAACTGTGGCTGGGAAATGCCTGCTTGATGATCAGATGATCAGCTTTAGGAAGAAGTATGATGGCCACATAATGTACTGTAAATAGAACCTAAATCTCTTTGTCTTAGGGTAATTGGAGTTTAATTGACTAGTACACTTTGGTTGGTTTTTATGTTTTTTTTGCTGCACTAAGCAATTCAGTTATATGGCTTGTTTGCTTGGCTGTAATTTCATTTAATTCACCCTCTGAAGAAATGTTCTGCTAAGAGTTTACAGCTTCTAATTCAGCTGGTGTCAAGCCAGGGTAATTGTAAAAGCTTGTTAAAATCGGTGCATTGCTATTGTCCAACCGTTGAGTGATTGCTAATTTAGATTAACACAATTCCACTGAGGTGGAGAGGAGGTAGAATCTGAGGTGTGCCAATACAAGGCAGAGTTGATCAAACTGTTTTAGTAGAAATACAATTGATTATGGTGAGGCACATTTTCCTAAACTTACCCTAACATAAATTCTGTGATGCATAACTTTAACCCTCACCTAACCTTTTTTTGTCTCCTAACCTTACCTCTGAACTTAGTACTGTGACGAATTACTGCAAAATTAATTTTATTGTGTTATTAATTAAGCAGGTGATTTGTATTTGCAATGGTGACCTGGGCAAGAAAAAAATGACTGCAAAGAATTACAAACAGAATACACAGTAATTAGTAATATCCTACATTTTTTGTAAATGTAGACAATTTGTAACATATGATAACTGTTTTGCAAATTCATAATATTATACATTTTTACTAGCGAATTGTAATGTAACATAATGCACACGGGCACCACCAAGGGGCTGAATTTATACAGAGAAAATCAACAGAGACACGTCTCTTTTACAGCTGAGCCCTGTATTATACATCGGCCTCTGTCCATCCCTGACCGATCCTTGAATGACAGTCCCCGGTGCACTGGTTGCAGTTGAAGACGGCTCTTCACTTGTAGATTGTGTGGCTGATGTCTTGTGTTTCTGTTGTGTTTTCGCACGTTTCTCGCACCGGTCCTCCTCCGCTGCTTTTACCCAAGCTTTCACAATGTGTCTCCAGGCATTGCGGTCCAGCGCAATTTCCTCCCAAGTGTTTACGTTGATTAACATAAGTCCCTTTTGTAGGAGTCTTTTTATCATAGGTATGGACGACCTGTGGAACGCGTGCCACATTCGAGCTGACCGTACAGTAGGTCCTTAGGGATTCGACCCTTGCCCATGCACCGCATATGTCCAAGCCAGCGTAGGTGTCGTTCGCTGGGCATAGCAAAGATTGTGTTGAATTTTGCCCAAGAGAGGATTTCTGTGTTGTTGGTTTTGTCAGATAACATCAGATAATTAATAACATTAACTGTAAAATATGAAACCAAACTATATCAGTATGCGATTCCTTACATCTCATATTGACATGGTTTTCAACTAGCTTACAGTATATACTATCACAGCAAAACAGAATTCCTGAAATTCAGTTGTGGCTTTTGGTTTTAGTGTGCCACCCCAAGGTTTTCAGTGGCCCCCCCATCTGGCCACCCCTATGAAAAATGTCTGGGGGTGCCACTGGTAACGTAACATACATCATGAAATGAAAGGTTAGAACCTTGTTAAACCTTTGTGAACGTAGTATACATTTTTCTTTTTAAATCAAGTTAATCTAGAAAATCTTCTCTTTTGCTCTGACTGAAAATGTAATATTGTTAATAATAATAGGAATGCAAGGCTGTATGAATTCAAGCAGTATTATTTTTTTCAAATACAGATAATACTGTAACTATTTTATAGAAAATGCATTTCAAATGCAACATTTGAGCAACAAAGTAACAAAACTGCAACTAGCTTTGCAACAAATGTCAAGTTTATTTCATGTTTATTCACAAACATTTAAACTGGAAATATTTGGTCTCCCCAAAGACATTAAAGGTTATAAGCATCACTGTGCAATAGCAAGCAAGTAGGAGTGGTAAGAGTTAACTGGTGATACATACCTTACACTACAAGGATTTATAGCTAGAGCTCCCAATTTAAGCAGCTTACTCACCCAAAGCAGCCAGGTACACCTAATCTACCGTGCACCTATTTTATACGTTTATTTATGTATGTATTCATTAGACAGACACAAATGTTTAGCTGTGCCACTGAGGCTGCCTTCATCGGTATAAAGAGCAATAACAATGGAAGAAGAAATTGGAACTTGGAAACTGCAGATGGAACCAGGAGGTGTCTGTTCCAATGAAACAAGTTGTTCTTTACCATTGAGAGGAGGGTGTAAGGAAATTAAATCCCTGTAGCAGCAGGGATTCAAAATGGTCACCCCAAATGGCATACTATCCCCTATGTAGTGAACAGAGTCTGCATATTATAGTATTAAATAGGGAATAAAGTGCTATTTTGGAATCATTTTTGGGATCCCAGGAACACTGAATGGACCTCGTCTCACCGTTTTTTAACTTTGCACTCATAAAAAGCATAACAGAAACCCGGCTCGAATCCAGACACGTATACTGGAGGTATGGAACAGCTTACCATAATAAATAAAAAAACAGGCCTAAACATGAATTCAGAGCCTGATAAAGGATCCTAACGATAACGTTACTTCAGCAGTGTGATAAATCAGACATCTGCTTGGAGGAATCATGTAAGCGCCCACGACCATCCGGCATCAGCTGAGGAGTTGCCAACAAGGCAGGGTCATAGGAAATAGGACGTGACCAATTGGGAGGGAAGAAAAATTTGTTATAACTGGAGAAATTACAAAATTAAGAATACTCATAAAGGATGTTTCAAATGTGAGCAACTGAACAGTTCAGTCTGTAGAAGAAACAGCATAATTTGATCATCTCTCATGTTGATGTCTAGAGTCAAGACAAATCCAACAGGGGTTTTGTCATCTCAAAAATACTGTTGATTGAACCTGGAAAATGACAGTGGATTGGACCTGGCGGACCATGGCAATATGAAGCATCAATACGAAGCATCAATATGAAGCATCAATATGGAGCATCGTTCTCTTGGGTGAAATGTTTCTTTTTGGGGCAGTATCGACACCCCACATTACCATAGAATAGAGATGAGATGCTGTAGTAAACAGTAGCACAATAAAAGAATAAGAAAATTGAACAACATTATCGAAAACAAAATTAAGTTGTATACTGGTAATGGGGGTTGTTTTTTCAGATCCTAAAAAGTCAAAGCATTAACATAACTTTAACATACACTACACCTGTTACTGATTATAATGGAGTTTACAGTATGGACTAAGCTCACTCCACAGACAGTCTTGTCTGTTGTTAAGTAACTGGCCACTGGTTTGAGCACAAATACAGCCAGGCGAGCCATGGAGAAAAAAGTAGGTATTCACTAAGCAATGTGATGCCTGAACATAAATTATATTAAACTATGAAATAGGGCAACAAACAGGCAAGTATCACATGCCGGTACTACTATAACACAAACACTTACTGTATTACAGATCCTAATAAGCATATAGGATAACTTTATAACAATTTACATCATACTACTTAATTTGACTTTAACACTGTTCTGTTCAGGCTACTATACCATATATCAGGTAGTAATATAAAGTCATGCCAAGTCTAGCCGTATGTTGCAGGCTCAGACATATGGGGAAAGTTCACTCTTGCAGAAGCCGAGATTTCACCTCCCTCTAATGAACACTTCTGTGATATTGAACGATAATGGCATAGACACTTCAGAGCAGAAGCCAATTAAGGGAGTGACTGCCAGTGGGATAGTTGGCCAAAGAGTGTGGACAAAAGTACACGCCAGCGCACACACCTGAAAATACGAGCTGTTCTACTGGGGGGAGCGAACCTGGGTTTCCCTATCCTGCCACTCACAGCACAGCGCACCGCAGCCTGACACCATCCGAACAAGACAACCTGTCTTGTCCTTCTCGCGCACATTTCTTCGGGAACAAATTAATAGAGAGCATGGTTAGAGTGCTGGACCCGTGCCCACCTACAGCTCTAAAGGGGGCAGGATGATTGTGGTACTCAGCCCTGGATGAAACACTTGAGAAAATGAGCCGAAGTCTACACATTGCCGCTGCAGCAGTGATCAAGGCTTGGTGGACGTCGTGTGGAATTTTCCAACCATTTCAAGATCACCGGCGCGTCTGTGAATCTTGATATCATGCAACCAGTGGGGCGCAGAGTATGAAGTCTAGCTGAAGGGGATTAGTTGTGGTAGTGTGAAGTGGGATCATTCAACAAACTGATAGAGGCGCGTGAACAAGAATTTATGCTGACTGGAGGATCCATTGTTATTCCAGGCCTGCCCGTGTACCTCTGAGCAGCCTGTTCTGACTCTGTGGCATCTGGAGGGAAATTATTGATTTATGATCTGCAGCTGTTGGAGGGGAGGAGGGAAAATGGAGGGGTGGGGGGAGGCTGTCTCATTGCTCGGTTCTCTAGTCCCTAGGTGCTTCATTTCCTGACAGGGAGAGGGGAAATCAATTGCTTCTCTTCATATTTGCTTTCGAGGAAACATAATTAATGTCGTAGATTTGAATTTCATGCTTGGTCTCACGACTGATTTGAATGTGATGATTTTCATACATGTACAAAAATATTCCATAAACCTCTATCTTATACAGTATGTTTTGAAAGCATTAGCACCTCACAAGGAAATGCACTGATTCCGTTTTATTTAGGAACTCAGAAATCTATCGAAGTCTGACCTGTCTTCTAGTGATCAAGGGCCCAGCTGAGAATATTGTTTCACCCCTGGTGGAATGGGCTGATCAAACTAGCTGACAAACAGTGATGAAAACACATCAACAGTGTCAAACACATTTTTTATAAAACTAAGAGAAATACAATGTTTACCCTAATGAGAAGGGCATCAGGAAAACAAAATCCTTATTTCAGAGTGAAAACACAGTGCAGTGCAATCCACGGGAGCCAAAAGAAAATCAATGAAAACAACAATAGCAGCGTTTGCTTGGAGAAGAAACTGTGAAGAGCCCACTCTTTAATGCATGCTATCTTTTACTGACTGTGAGCTGAAAAAAGAAAGAAATTTGGTGTTGGCCCTGTAAATTAGCTTGGTATCCATCATTCCCATGGTAACAGAAGGAAGCATCTAAAGAATAGATGCTTATGTATTGATACTCTGTGCATGACATCAGGCAAGAAATGTTCACTTAGCAAATAAGACTGAAAGAATTCAAAGGTTTCCAGTCGATGCGTCCAATTCAAGATCGTGCTGCTACTCCATTGAGCTGCAAAGGGAACTGCTTCTTCCTTGCTTCAGGCAATGAAGAAACGTTGCATCCCAACCCTTGCAGTCTGCGCTGCCTCTTGTCTCTCGGTTGTACACCGCTGTTAGCAGCTCGCAATCCCGATCTCGAGGTTTTTCCCAGACTCTACAGACCAATTCATATGCCCTGTGCACAATAGCCTGGGGACGAGGTTACATCCCAGTCAACGGCCTTCACTTTCCTGGCATCTCTGCTTCCCACTGCTACAACAGCAGGTTCTCTGGACCTGCTCATCTTAAGAAAACATCTAAAAGCTACCTTTTTCAAGGTCGTATACTACCATATGTGGCATTCTTCTCTACTAGCACTGGCCTTACTGTTAAATTATTTGTTGAGAGGCAGTGTATGTCTGTTTATTATGATACAATTGTCTAACCTGACTACTGTACCTGATGTAGACTGTTGAAACGACATGTTATTGTTACCACTAATGGAATTGTGTGACATCATACATCATTCATTATGTGATGACATACAAACTCGTCACAGAGACTAGCCTTCTGTCACAAGAACCATGTTGTTGATTGTGGGGAAATCTCCTGTTTAGTACATGCAACATTTTCCCTGGATTGCTTCACTAAAGTAAAAATGAAATGTGTATCCACAAGCTGATGAAACGTTTTAAGGCAAGCGATGTAGGTGGGAATATGAACAAGTTGGCATTTTCAGTCTAATGTCTCCCCCTAACGACCAAATATTGCATAGCCCAATTAATGTGGCAAGAGAGACAGTTCTTGAAAGTCGGAACCAATTTACAGACGACTCCTGCCCTCCACCGGACGTGTGTTAATGTAACAACAACAAAAATATGTTGACTGCTTGTTTAATGTTTTGAAATCTTAATATTTTGTAGTGTGAGCCTTAACTATTTTTAGGGGAAACATGTATAGTCAACACATTTCCTCAAAGCATGATAATATTACTCCGTCCAGAGAAGAATGCGGGTACACAAGCTGCTACTGGTAAATATTAGAAATACTTGCATAAGTGCAAATATTTTTTCTACAGATTGATACAGTTAATACATGCAGCGGAGGAATTATAACAAAATATTGCTTTTTCAGTGAAGAAAATGTATGGAAACTATGCGAACAGATCCAGACTCAAACACAAATATCTTTGGACGAGATGTATGCAGTGTTTATATCAAATGAAAAAAGAACGGTGAGTTCTAATTTCATTTACCTTTTGATCGGGAAATGTAAATAAATAACACAACCATTTCATATTTATGAGTATCTATTTCTCTTAGATCCCTATATGGAAACAAAAGTCCAGTCGTGAAGGTCAGCCTGTTGTATGGGTATGTCATGTATATCTCCATTCCATGTCCTGGATTTCTCATACATTTTATTTCTTTACCCGTTTGTTATAAAGTCCCATAGTAGCATAAGGTAGTCAGAAGAGGACCAAGGAATCAAGGCATAGTCATAAAGCCTCTTTTTCTTCCATTGTTAGAGATAAAATCCAAAACAAGAAATGTAATTAATCCACACCCTTTGGTATTTTTTAAGATACTTTAAAATATAGACGTCCAAAAAAGTGTGCACTGTATATTTATTACAATGATTGTTATAACTTTTCCCCTGGTGTGTTTGTAGGATTATCATGTTGTTCTATTACATCAAAGTAAGCAAGGACCGAGCTTTATTTATGACCTGGACACTGTCCTACCTTTCCCTTGTCCTCTTGATGTTTACAATAAAGAAGCCTTCCGGACAGATCGCGGTATCATACCAGCTTTCTGGAGGTAAGCCTGTGAGTATATTGTCCAGCTAATTAATTGTTATTCTAAGCATGTATATGTATCAATTTAATTGGTTGTCCTAAAATTAAACACTGTTCAATGTCGGTACAGGAAGTTGCGAGTTATTCCTGCACATACCTACCTGAAGAATTTTGCCTCTGACCGGTCACATATGAAGGAGGCCGATGGAACTTGGCGCATGCCCCCACCTCCATATCCATGCATTGAGACAGCAGGTACAGCCTACTCCCATCACATGCTTGAAAGTACTCAATAATAAAAATAATAATAATAATAAATTCATGGAAAGCACATCTTTGTTGGTCTCTTAACAGAAAAATCTCTGTCATTCCAGAGTCTGTAATGAACCTGGACGATTTCATCAGTATGGACCCAAAAGTAGGATGTGGGCAAGTGTACAGTCTCCATGAATTTGTGAAACACTTTGTTAAAAAATCATGATGGCTCACTTGAGAAACTCAATGTCATTTTCAAGATTGGTGGCGAACATATTGGCCAGTCCACATCCAACTGAACTCACATGGCAGGTACACATTCACCCAACAGGAACAGTCACTACTCAACGCCACTAAACAATATTATAGACAAGTTCAACATCCTGGTCTATAAAGCAACACACCATGTGCAAGGAGGAAATTCCTAATGGCACTTCAAGCAATTATTTCTAGTTGTCTGTTGTGTGGAATTGTTTTAATTGTATGTGGCAATTAAGCATGAGTTACATATGTAAAGACGTGGGAGCTTGTTTTCTTTCTGGCATTTATTGATAGTTACTGAGCTCGTCAGAGGAGTAGAAGGGATTGGAATACAAACAAATAAATGCTGTTATGTTGAAAATACAGTAGAGTGAAATTATTTTATATGTAACCAACGACGTACACACACATCTATGCTATGGCTGCCAGGTAGTCTTTCACCTCTGTGGGTGTAAGTCGCCTGAAGCCTGCTTCATTGCAGATCCCCACTTCGATATTGTCTTCAGTCATCTGGCCCTCGAAGCTTTCCTGTCAATAAAAAATAACATTCTGGATTCTGACAGTGTGCCTCACTTCCAAAGATCACAATAAAAAGTTGTTCCTTAAGATTGTCCCAAAAACAGAAAAGCATATAAGAGGAAGGGCTATGCTGACATTCCTAAAGGCAAAGCAGCTTCCAGAAACTGAGCAATAACAATCTGTACTGTTCTGTTGCTCTGGGTAAGAGCATCTGCTAAATGGCTTAATTGAGTTTTAACAAATTCTGAGAAATGATTGATTTGCACAGCAGGAACATCAGCCAGATCAGTTTCTTTACCATAAAAGCTCACTAAGAGTCTTCTGAGCCAGCAGCATAGAGCCCTGTATTGCACTGCTGGTTTGCTTCTAAAGCTAAGCAGGGTCGGGCCTGGTTAGTCCCTGGATGGGAGACCAATGCTGATGAAAGTTAGGTTGGAGTGCCAGTAGGGGGCACTCCTCCATCCGGTCTAAAGATCACCATTCCCAATGCCCCAGTGCAGTGATGGGGACATCTGCCCTGCGTAGGGTGCAATCTTTCAGATGGGATGTTAAACAGGTGTCCTGACTGTCTGTGGTAACTTATGATTCCATAGCACTATTCATAAGAGCAGGGGTGTTAACCCTGTTGTCCTGGCCAAATGTCCAATCTGGCCCTAATACCAACATGGTAACCTAATAATTTCTTGCTTTCATTTGTCATTTCACTACCTCTTAACACTTCTCTCAAGGCCCTTGCTGCAAACGAGAATATGTTCTCAGTAATTTTGCCTGGAGAATATAATGGTATATAAATAAGAGTCAAGAGAGGAACTTACCTTTAATGTTAAGATGGCTGTGTGGATGGCGTCTTCCAGCTCAAGATCCTCATTGTATCTAAAGTCAGGAGGTTCACAAATTAATTTACCCCCAAAAACGATTAGATACAGGTGCACTTGAACCCTAGCTACTACATCTAGTGATGGGCAAACAAACCTTCATTGCTGTGCTTCTAGCAGCAAAATACGCTTGGCAGCACTCAGAGGATTTACTTTTTCAAAATAAAGGCCATTGTTGGCATGCCTTGCAACATGTTAAATTTCAATGTGGCTTTTATTTTGAAAAAGAGAATCTGAGTTAGTGCTTCCAGTATTATATCCTTCTGCTAGAAGATCAGCAATGAAGGTTTGTTTGCCCAATCACTACCTACATTCCTTGTAGCTGGAGGGGGTAGATAAAATACCTTTTCTCCAGGAATGTTTTCCCATTGACATAATTCTTTCCCATGGCAGTGGCTTTCCAGGCAAAATAAGCTCCCTGTGAGGAGAAACGACAGCGATATTAACAGTCGTCACCTTCATTCGATCAGAAAGCAAACTGGTTCAGACAAAAAGTGGGTAAAACAAGCCCTCACAGATGGGTCAGACTGGAACAGGTAGGGTCGATCCTCGTCCCACCCAGCAATCAGCAAAGACACTCCGAAAGGACGGACCCCCCTGTCAACAGAACACATTTAGGCCATCTTAAAAAGGACGGACCCCCCTGTCAACAGAACACATTTAGGCCATCTTAAAAAGGACGGACCCCCCTGTCAACAGAACACATTTAGGCCATCTTAGAAAGGACGGACCCCCCTGTCAACAGAACACATTTAGGCCATCTTAAAAAGGACGGCCCCCCTGTCAACAGAACACATTTAGGCCATCTTAAAAAGCAAATGGGTTTCCGAATTAAATCCTAAAATATAAATGAATCGAATAATATTCAAACAAGTTTTGACCGAATGGAAGTACAACCTTAACGCAGAATTCAAATTTCACACTTAGTAAACATGCATTTTAATCGATACTTAAATGGGACTCAAAGGGTATGTTTATCACGTTTGACCTAAGGAAGTTCCTACCCCGACTGTGTGTACTCCTGCATAACTGAGGCCACCCTCTGCACCAGCTGAGCCGTGGGGATTGGCTCCTGGTATACCAGGAAGTACTGCTGAGCCAACTTCCTGGCTCTCCTCAAAAGGACCCTGTCAACAGAAAGAACATTACTATTATTCTTGTGTTTGCTCGCATAAAATAACACATTCAAATACATGCAGATAGAAAACGAGGCATTTACAAACAGCTTTATCTCTATCATTACTGTGAAGGACTAGCGTTAGTTCTCATTTAGCCTAATGGTTTTATTGTATGCTAAGAAATCTTAGGTATTGTTTTAAAGGCAAAGTATCTACACCAAGACAAAAATACTACAGTGTGTAAGAAATGTGTCTGAATGCTCCATGTCAGCGCTATTCAACTGGCAATACTGGATCATCTTCTTCTAAACCTAAAACTAAATTAGAACCAGACACCAACTGAGTTTTTTATACCATTACAACCAATTCTTATTTATATGGACAAACAAAAGTGGTTTCATCTTGGTGGCTAAGAACTTAAATCAGGGTCCTTACATACACCCATCAGATGCCCAGATGGCCAGCTTGCCACCTCAAATCTGATTAGAGGTGATTAAAACAGAAAAAAAGGGGAAGTGTTTCTACCCTCCAGGACTGGAGTTGAATAGCTGATTAATGTAGTTGAATTCTAGTTAAGTAGAAGTTCCCAAACATCTCATTACCTGTAGTCAGGTCCCATACCACTGTACACCATGCCAATGTGTTTGGTTATGCGCTCAACTTTGTGTACACTGGTCTCGTCGTACAAGATGGATTTCTGTTTCTTCTCTGTTGCCAAGACAACTCCATTTGAGGCTGAAAGTAGGAAAGTAGGCTTACATTACGTTGCAATGCTTGGAAGATGCTCCTGTTACTTGGACTGAAAGTGAAAGTGAAACGTGTGCAAGTCTGTTTAGGTGTTTAATGGTCACCGATTCATTAAATAACTCTAAAGACAGTAAAACGACAGGGAGAATGATAATCATCTGCATCGACAACACAAATACACTTCTCACCTTTGATTCCCACAGCAGGTGCACCTGCGGCTACGGCAGCCAGCGCATATTCAATTTGGACAAGCTTCCCAGAGGGACTGTTAAAAAAATGGGAAGGTATCAAGTTAGTTTAGAAAAAAATAGTCAGTAGGACATCTAGCTAGTGTAAGAAATGTAGGCCAAGTCACGGCTATATTACTAGATAGTAAGTTGTACAGTACAGTAATGTATGGAGAATAAAACTTAGCATGCTAGTTAACTACAATGATTAACTACCGAATCTTTTCATAATTGGGATAAAGAGCAGAAATCTAGAAAGATAATTCCTGCTATCTGAATAATACTCTGACGTATGCCTAAATTACACAGCTACAAGTTAACATGCTAAATAGTTATCATTTCTCTCCGCTAGCTAACCTTCTACAGTCCTGTAATATTAGCTAGCTAGCATCGGCGTGACACTGCATCTCTTCCAGTGTTGCCTGGTCAAGAAAAGTGCATTGAATGGCTGAATAGTACAAGCAAAATCCCCGTAATAGTAGATAAATGACCTCACGTTAATGTTTTAATTGAGATCGCTTAGCTAGAGGGAAATCCCATTTTTAATTTCCTTTACCTGAAAGTGGTGAGGGAGAAACTGTATCCTCGTTCAGCCATTGTTGCTCTGTATTGGGGAAGATTTTGCTGGACGGACAATCGGGCGGAAGTTGGACGTGAACTTCTGCCCTGAACTTCCGCCCTTTTCTCTGCACAACATAAACACCGTTTTAAGATTAACCTATGTATTCATTTATGTAATTTTCTTCGTTACCATGAACAACAAATAATAAATTATGACCTTATATCATTAATGCGCTAGCAAATTTTAGATTACTGTAGGTGATGGTGGGGCCTGATTATTTTATCAGCGTTTGTTTCCAACCGTTTATAAAAAAATGTAGCGCTAGTCACAACCTAACCAAATAATGAATACAGTCTCAAACAGGGAGTTAATAATTTTTTTATGTTTATTGAAGACAGAACCTACAAAATATGAAGCATGCAAGATTAACAGAACTTTATATATACCGGCAGATGAGAAATGCATTTTACTCAAATAGCATAAGATATTGAGTATTGGGGATATCTTAAAACATGGAGGTTCTTAATTTCTCCACTGGGACTACTCTTAAAGCTTTTCACAAGCATTCAATATTTAAATATTAAATGTATTTATTTGCCTGCAAGAACTTTAGCACATGTGGTGGAAGTTTACAGTACACACAAAACACCCAAGGTTGTACAATGTACTTACAGCAAGGTTTATTATGAAACAACATTTCCCACTTATGTTATATGAGCACTATAAGAATCTTGTTTAAATTCAGCGTAAATTAAAAAGCAAACTCTGATAAATAAAAGGAGTCACTTCAAATCCTTAATAGGAACGGATGGCAGGAGGAATGGCAGCACATTCCTGGGCGTCCAATGAGTCATCAATAACCGGCCTGTAGTTCAGAGTCACCTGTAACCAGCACAAATTGAGAAATTAATGAGTTATTACACCTTAACATTGGCAGGCATTTAGACTTTTTTTAATCAATCCCATTTAGAACTACAAGAAAATGTAAAGTTCAAATGTCAATTTATGCAAACATTGTCTATACATGCTAATTCAAGTTGCAGTGCAGATTTAACACATCTATTAGGCATCAACTTGGTGTTCAGAGTGTAATGGTTACCTTGCCAGTCTTGCTGTCCACAGTGGACAAGGTGTGTTTCCTCCAGTGCTGTTCAATAGGCTTCCTTTCCTGTCCCGCTAGAGGCTTTGTGTAGTCAAACTCATCTACACGGACCTGCAATGTTACAAACGCATTTTTTAATAATAAGCACAATATGCAAAAACAACATTTGTAGAAAGCAGGCCTATGAATCATTTTCCACCAATACACTACTTTCAGCTCCCAAAAAAAATCCCTACTCTACCAAAATAAAAACACAGAACGACACATACTAAAACATTGTATAAACATGTGAGTTCTCATTGCAGGACAGGTCAGCGGTTTCGGTCTTCAGTTCCTACCTTGAAGTCCTCTCGGGAGTGAGCTCCTCGGCTCTCCTGGCGCTGCTCTGCACCGTTGATGGTCTGCACAGCGTTCAGCATGAGGTTCTGAAGCTCCAGGGTCTCGACCAGGTCAGTGTTCCACACGATACCTGATGAGAGCAGAGAGTGAACAATAAAAACACTAGTGTATTTTACACTACTAAAAAGCAGAACATTGGATGAACAATCTGCCTGCAAGTACGGGCAATTAAAACAACTCGTATCACTTCAGCAGAGAGAATGAGATGGCAGACCTCTGTCGAAGGTCTTGATGTCATCCAGGGTCTGGTAGACTGCGTCCATCTTTTCACATCCCTCCTTCAGAACCTTGCCGGTCCGAAACACTGCAGCGTGGTTCTGCATGGTCTGTCAAAGACAGGAACAAAGGCACAGAGAATAAATTATTAATACAGGACAAACCCTAAATAACATCTAATACCATTTGATTAGATAACTGTCCAGGTTAAATTTTAAAATAAATGTTGCACAGTTTCTATTCCAAAAAAATATTTTATTTTACCTTCTGCATGGTAATTCTGATCTCAGAGGTCCTCAAGCTGCCGTTGGCATACCTCAATCTGTCCATGTTAGCCACAGACTCTTCTCCAGCATTGGGCTTCAGGGGGGAGAGTTTCTCTCCTGAGGAAACATCACAGGATTGCACAATGTTCTTTGGTTTTGTTTCACTGTACCATTCAATTGAAATACTTAACACTTCTAGTCCCATATTTCATACTTCCAAACTAGTAACGTTTACTTCATGCCTATGGACTTGCCTTAACACAGCAACTCCCAGCTTGGAAAAGTTTAAGACAAAGACAAACCACATCTGGCCACGCTGTACTGCTTCCTATACCGTCACACTACGAATCGCCAGGCATCACACCGGCAGGGGGACGCATGATCAAAAGGGACTCAGTGGTCAGGGAGTAAGACTTGTAATTGGATTCCAGAGTAATCAGGGAAATGTCATTGTGTCCTTGTTCAAGGCACTTTGCCCTAAGTTACTCCAGGGGGATGTCCCTGTACTTACTGTAAGTCAGCTAATTGACTATAACTTTAAAATGTTAAATGGCTACCTGGAGTGCAGATGTCAGCGATTGTGTGAGCACAGGCTCGCCCAAACACCACCAGGTCAAGCAGCGAGTTGGCCCCCAGGCGGTTGGCACCGTGCACACTGGCACACGCTGCCTCCCCACAGGCAAACAGCCCTGGCACCACCTTGTCACCCTCCTCAGGTGTGTGGGTGATGACCTGTGGACAACAAGACACAAAAACAAGTCTGTACTTAAACATGTACTGATTAGGTTTGATTGATATGAATATCTTGTGATATGAATGTAATAAAACCTTACCTGTCCTTTGTAGTTGGTTGGTATTCCTCCCATGTTATAATGAACAGTGGGGAGGACTGGGATGGGCTCCTTGGTGACATCCACTCCGGCAAAGACCATTGCCGTCTCAGAGATGCCGGGCAGGCGGGTGGCCAACTGTTGAGGGGGGAGGTGATGGAGCTGCAGGTAGGCGTGGTCCTTCTCTGGGCCACACCCCCTAGAGACATGCAGGTAGAGGACTGTCAGCAAGGCGGTTTTAACACAGACCAAGACGTTCTGGAATATGTGGGAGCGTTCTGTTTGTTTGAATCCACTTAAATCATAGTTCTTGAGGTCAGCATTCTGAAATGATTCTAGGTACACTAGCTTTGAGGCAATTTCGCACCTTGTCTTGCAATCGGTGCATACAAATATAAACGTAGGGTCACGTCCATTGAGCGCAAGGTCCCTCGCGCTTGAACGCACTTGCAAAGACTGATCTCACCTGCCCTCTCGAATCTCGATGGTAATGGAGCGTGACACCACGTCTCTGGAGGCAAGGTCCTTGGCGTTGGGAGCGTAGCGCTCCATGAAGCGCTCACCCTCGCTGTTGATGAGGATTCCGCCCTCACCACGGCAACCCTCTGTGATCAGGCAGCCAGCTCCGTAGATGCCTAAAGGTTTCAGTTACACCACACAATACATAAGGGTGACAAAGGGTACTGAAGAACATCATTATAATTATATTTTTTGTATGATTATATATTCTCAGACCTCGAACATGAGGTGATAAAAGCATGAATACAATGAAGACAATTCAAATTTAAAAACTTAGAAATCAGTTGTAACTGATAAAAATTGTTTACCACTGAGTTACACTAAACCAAGGTCCGGGTCAATGATGACGCCGAGATTCCTTACGTGAAAATTGACTTGAGAAAACATTGCCGATCCTTGTTACCAAGACTGGCTCAAAAATTATCACTTAAGTCTTATCCTCATTCAATTGAAGACAGTTACTTGAAAGCCAATTTTATATCTTCTATACAGTCTAGGAGAGGTTGAACAGAGTCATTGGGTTTCAAAGGGAGATAAATGTGTGTGAAAGAATCTATACTCTCCATAACAAATGGGCCTGTATTGCCATTCCAATGTCGCACACTGACCTGTGGGGTGGAACTGGACAAACTCCAGGTCTTGAAGGGGCAGGCCTGCACGGGTCACCATAGCATTACCGTCTCCTGTGCTGGTGTGGGCCGACGTGCAGCTGAAGAAGGTACGGCCGTATCCACTGCAGAGAGTGTTAGGCTTACAGTGAGCACTTTAATCTTCACCAAGAAAGCAATTTCAAGTCAATTGACATAAATGTGTACAGTACATTAAGTTGAGTACACGAGGATCAAATGTCTGTTAACAGTAAGTACAGTCATATGCAAAAGTTTAGGCACCCCTGACAATTTCCATTATCTTTATTTATAAATAATTGGGTGATTGGATAAGCAATTTCATTTTGAAATATCAAATAACTGAAGGACACTAATATTTCAGTAGTGAAATTAGGTTTATTGGATAAACAGAATATGCGCAACATGCATCAAAACTAAATTAGACAGGTGCATAAATTTGGGCACCCCAACAGAAATATCACATATTTAGTTGAGCTCCTTTAGCAGAAAAAACTGCGTCTGGACGCTTCCTTTAGCCTTAAATGAGTGTCTGGATTCTGGATGAAGATATTTTTGACCATTCTTCCTTGCAAAACATCTCCAGTTCAGGTAGGTTTGATGGTTGCAGATCATGGACAGCCCCCATCAAATCACCTCACATATTCAGGTCTGGGGACTGGGATGGCCATTCCAGAACATTGTACTTGTTCCTCTGCATAAATGCCAGAGTAGATTTTGAGCAGTGTTTTGGGTCGCTGTCTTGTTGAAATATCCATCCCCGGCGCAACTTCAAATTTGTGACTGATTCCTCTACATTCTTCTCAAGTATCTGCTGATGTACAGTGGAATCCATGTGACCCTCAACTTTAACAACTTTCCCAGTACTGGCACTGGCCACACAGCCCCACAGCATGATGGAACCTCCACCAAAAAGCAAGTGTTTGTCTTGGAATGCTGTGTTCTTTTGCCGCCATGCATACACCCCTCGTTATGACCAAATAACTCCATCTTTGTTTAATCAGTCCACAGCACCTCCTTCCATAATGAAGCTGGCTTGTCCAAATGTGGAACAATCTTTGTTTTCAGGTAATTTGAGAGTTGTTTTGAGGCACCCATGTTGCCACTCTTCAGAGGAGAGTCAAAAAGAACAATTTGTAATTTGCCACCTTAAATACCTTATTGGATGCACCTGCCTATGAGGCTTAATGAGCTCACCAAAACCAAATGTGTGTTCCAATTAATCAGTGCTAGGTAGTTACATGTATTCAAATCAACAAAATGACAAGGGTGCCCAAATTTATGCACCTGTCTAATTTCATTTTGATGCATATTGCACATTTTCTGTTAATCCAATGAACCTCATTTCACTACTGAAATTACTGTGTTTTTCAGTTATTGATAGATCAAAATAAAATTGCTGATCTAAACACCCACATATTTATAAATGCAAATCATTGAAATTGTCAGGGGTGCCTAAACTTTGGCATACAACTGAATCTGTCCTATAACATTTTCCAGTTAAATCTAGATCGTGTAAACGTCTTGATAAACAGAATTAAAAGTTAAGTATTTCGCAGCATTTTAATTTGCAGTTAACCAATAATTGTCTTTATGTGGCTAACAAAGTCCAGTTGGAACTAGTGGTGCAGATGGAAGATAACAAAGGGTCACGTCATCTGGACTGTATCAGGACTGGAGTAATCAGTTATACTAGCGCCCCACTACAGAAGAGCCAGATACGTACCCTGTGGCGATGACTGTGTTCTTGGACCTGAAGCGGTGGATGGATCCATCCTCCATGCAGAGGGCAATCACACCCTGGCACTCCCCACCCTCCATCAGCAGGTCAAGGGCAAAGTACTCCACGAAGTAGCTGGTGTCATACCTTAGAGACTAGATGAACGAGGAGCAGCAGATGAGCAGGTTTCACATTCAGGATTCCCCAAGCACAGGAAAACATTTAAAGAATAGGTCCAGCACTGAAAAGTGAAGGACATGTAGTCTGACTGCACGCAGTGGATGTGGGGGTGGTACGTACTCGACCGTAGAGTGTGTGCAGAAGGGAGTGGCCGGTTCGGTCAGCCACACAACAGCACCTGTGGGCCTGTCCTCCCTTGCCAAACTTTAGACTCTGACCTCCGAAAGCCCTTTGGTAAATCTTCCCATCGTCGGTACGGCTGAAGGGCATGCCAAAGTTCTCCAGCTGGAGGTGTGAAGCTTAAAGGTGAAATCACTGGCACACCAAAGTTCAGTCATTTTCACTACAGGCAGCTAGTCAAATTAATTTACAGTAATGTAGCAATCTATGGAAAACAAGCTCTCAAGATACAATCAAACAAGTTTTTATTTTTTGGCCAATCCAATAAGCTTAAATGGATTCAAACCTCAGTGAAAACAGTATGCAATAATAACCTGTAAGAATAATTAATAACAGACAGAAAGACAGACCAATCCTCACCTCCACCACAGCATGAGGGGCCTGCTCTGTCATGTAGTGGATAGCATCCTGGTCACCCAGCCAATCAGATCCCTTCACCGTGTCGTAGAAGTGCCACCTCCAATCATCAGCCTCCATGTTACCAAGGGCTGCATTGATCCCACCCTATTAACCCAAATAAGTCATATTGAAGAATGGGTTATTAGTGATATTATAAAAACATTGACAAATGGGTGCAACTATAATTTTTTTATTTTAATATGCACCATAATTATTAATACAGTTAATGGGGTCCAAAGACAAATAATGGGAATATTGTTGTCAAAGCTCCCTCAACAAAAAGCTAGTTCACAGCCAGTTTCAAAGTGCATGAAAACATTGAACTTTGGACTGATTTGTATGTGATAGTAGTAGAGGGTAGCCGAATACTTAACACTAAGTTGGATAATAAATATCCTAACAACAGTTCAAAAGGTGAAAACTTTAAATGACACTCAATCAACAACTAAATTCCAATTAGAGCTGGCACTTGGTGTTGCTAAGTTTCCACAGTCTTGACATCCCTCTAGAAACAAATATATACATAAAAAACAATGACACATTTTTCAACATAAGGTTCAGCCGACCCTGATTGGTTACAGTAGCGTCAGTGCTAAAATAATTCCTCTAACAAACTTGCCTTGTATAACCTTAAATGTGCTGAAAGTAGCAACAACACCAGGGTGAATTTACTCTTCGTACCTGTGCAGCTACTGTGTGTGACCTGGTGGGAAACAGCTTGGTGACACAGGCTGTGTTGAAGCCAGCCTCAGACAAGCCGAATGCAGCTCGCAGTCCGGCTCCGCCAGCTCCCACCACCACTGCATCAAACTCATGGTCTATCACTGGGTACTGTGTGGAGATCTGTGAAGACCAGCATACCAGTCAAGATGTGCTGGATATGGAGCTCCAGTATGAAAACCCAAATACATATATACAAATTAGCAAATTAAGCTTTTCGGCAATTCGTAAAGTTAATGATCAATATATAATAGCATGTGCATCCTTACGCCATCTGACACTTTAACATTGTTTTTCCCATAGGTGGAGAAGTGGAGATTCCTGGTGCTCTGGGACACAACTGGTAGCTAAATGGGAAAATAAATACAAGTGTAAATTGTAACTTCAGATTAAAAGTACTAAATGACTTAAATGTATGCACCTATTATGGCCATTTAATTTGTAGTTTGTTTAATGTTTTTAAATGGATTTAAAAAAAGGCTGGAGTCATTGCCTTTGCGGAAGCGACACTGCAGCAACTAAAGCCTGGTTGTGTTGCACAATCACGGAATATGCTACTTTCTCCCACTTAAAACAAATAATTGTCCTCCTTCCTAACTACATCTTCCTCAAAACACACTCAGTCCGGATTAAAAACGTTTAACTCTTGCGTGCAACCAAATTTCCATAACAAAACTTTTAAATTGAAAAAGGTACGTTAAAAAGGTAACGTATACATAGTTTAAAATAAACAATGCATCGTATAACTTTACACAAATCACCAGGTTCACCCAACCCTGCTTGGTTAAAGTAGCCACAGTTTGTTATTAAACTTGCCTTACATGACCTTCAATGTGTTGGCAGTAGCATGCCACAATGAACGACCTCAAAAGTCTACCAATCCCAGTGCAAATTACTAGCTATTTTGATATTCCTAGCTTGGTGTTATAATTTAATAACCATTTTTTGGACAGGGATATTTTGCCACATCCTATTTGAACTGTAAGACAGCTAGCTCGAGTATGTATTAGCTAGCTAACTTAGCCACAGCTAAAGACACCATTGGGAGGAGGGAGATGTTACAAAACATGGAGGGTTCAATTCTATGCTGGAATGAGATATAGGCATATTCATTAAACCGGAATATAATTTAGTTAATATGGAGCACCTAACGTATTCGCTGGCATCTTCTATCGCTTACCGTTTTAGATGACAGAAGCGTTTTGGTCAGGACACGGGAGGCTGAGCATAACGCAGCCATGATTATAGACGCGCACTTAGAATCACGTTATCAAACCTAGCTGTATTCTGCTAGCAACACTAAATATGACGTCATATGTTTTATATAATGAGGAATCATTCATAATAAAAGCCTAAAGGTTTATGCATATCAAAGTGTATAATTCCTTAATTAGGATATTGAACTCTAAATAAAAGCACGTTTTGTAGGTTTTAAGCACCTACAAAGAGTGAAATATAGGGGGGAATAAAAATGTGTTTGCACAAAGGTTTCAAGATCATCATGTTGATACCTTCATTATATATACTCTACAATGTGAATTGCTCTAGTCCTGTCGTTTTCAACCCTCTACTCGGGGCACACCAGACGTTCCACAGTTTACTTGTAGCCACTGAGCTAGCACACCTGATTCAACTAATCTTCTAATGATTACTGATCAGGGCCTATATTAGTCAATCTGGTGAGGTAGTTCAGCGGTTCCAGCTAAACTGTGGAACGTCTGGTTTGCCCCGAGTAGAGGGTTGAAAACCACTGCCTAGTCTACAAAACTATAGACTGTGAAGTGAGACATGCTAAGTAAAAAAACATTTACTAGGATATGTTTTATCCAACAATAGTCTATTTTCATGGTCTATAGTTTTGTTGATATAGAGCAATCTGCATGAGCAATCTGCATATGCAATCTCAAAGAGAGATGACAGTGGGTCCATGAATTTGTACACAGATTTTTTTTTTGGATTGGAATTCAATAGATTTACAATGAATATACGATTATTCAATGCATTGGAATGTGCGCTATTGTTTTGGGGGAAAAAATAGTGTTGCCAGCATAATATTTTTCTTTTTACCAGCATAATATTGTGTTGCTAGAAGAACGGTAATGACATCTTGGATCTCATTGCCAGAGCATACCATTTGAGGGGAGGAGTAGTCTTGGACAAAACGACATTTAATGGTACTTATAAATAACTGAATGTTGACTAAATTCGTATGTGCAATTATATTTAGTAATTTTTACATTTTGGAATAAATGTACTTGGATTTAAGCCACTATACTGACAATATCTTCATACAAGACGTGTTACCTCCCCACTGTAAAGGTCTAGATGGCAAACTGTCATATTTATCCGGAAGAGAATATTGTGTTTCGATATATGAGCAGCAGAAGGTTTCAGCGAGTTTATTAATTTAATGCATTCGTTTTGTATATATGTTTTTAACTTTAGTTTATTTAATCATACTATTTTGAATGTAATGCGTTTATTAATTTAATGCATTCGTTTTGTATATATGTTTTTAACTTTTGTTTTTTGGTCATACTATTTTGAATGTAATTGTGAATTCGAATTCAGAATTTATTGACCCAAACTTGTGAGCAGTTCATGCCAGAGGCAGATAAAAGATATCTGTCATTTAGCCTTTCTCATGAGGCCAAACCTGGGCTGATTGCTTAAACCTGTTTTTATTGCAGGTCAGATGAATAACCTGAATGACCCCCAGGAATGGAACATCCGGCCAGACGGTAGAGAGGGCGGTGGCGATGGCAATAAGTGGAACTATGCCCTGCTGGTGCCCATGATTGGACTAGCTGCCTTCCGTTAGTACTACATCAGACATAAAAGCTGCCTAGAGCCTCTAGAACAGTGGGTCTCAAAACTCTCTTAGGGGCCGGCCATGCCATATATTACATGTATCCCAGAGCTTGTAAAACTGAATCAACTTGTTAACTAATCATCAAGCCCTTACCTGCTTAAATCAGGTGAGCTTTTCAGGGCTAAAACAAACTGTGAGATGGGTCCCCTAGGAGATGTTTGAGAACTACTGCAGTGTACGAGGATGCTTGTTACCCACAGTAGACTGGACCAAGTCATCCACAGTACTGTAAACATTATTATAGCATCTGTTCAACTTCAAATCCAAACTTTTTTTAGGAACACAAGGATTGACTGATTACTTACAAGGCCAATATCTCTCAATGCACATTTTTTCACTGTACTGTCATTTGTTAATATAACCTCTCGACATGTTTTGTGCTTCCACAAAGACTGGCAGACAAAAAGCAACATGTCTTCATCTTTCAGGGTGGATTTGGTCCAGGGAGTCACAAAGAGAAATGTTAGAGGTGAGAAAAAAGTATGACATGAACATCCAAACCATCCGCGATGACATGGAGATGAAGTACAAGGAGACGCTGAGAGAAAACCGTCGGGAGATGGTCCAGCTGGAGCTGGAGCTGGAAAAGGAGAAGATGCGTGCGCAGGGCTACCGACAGGCCATAGCCTCCCAGAGCCAGCAACTGATGGAGGAACGCAGGAGGCTTAGCCAGCAGCGTGAAGCCTTGACTGGGGAGAAGAACCATGTCCGGCAGGCCGGTGCTGCTGGAGCCCTCTTTCAAATGGCCCTGGAGAAGGAGAGCAGAAGTGACTGGCACAAAGGGGCTGTGGCTGCTCTTAGGGATGTAGAGGAGGGGTTAGTGAATAGGCAGGAGGCCTTCTGCAGCGTCTTGGTTCCCCGGGAGAAGAGGCTGGAAATGGAGAAGGACACGTTGGTCCGTGCTGGTAGGGAAAAAACTCTCGCTCAGTTTGACATCGAGAGAGGCCTCAAGGACATCTTTCAAAATGATCGCCATTGTGCCCAGTACCTGAACACGGACAAGCGCAAGAACGGTAGTCTGATGTGGGTGTATCTTAGATACTGGCAGCTGCAGGTCACATTGCAGAAACATAGAAAAGCAGAGGCCACGTTGTTGGAAACACAGTCAAGCAATCTTTGATCAATGTGATTATTACAAAAATCTATTTATATCACAATATAATGTTTCCAATGAGAAAAGAACAAGCATATAAGTAGAGAACTATTGTTGTGGATAACACTAAATAGATTTTATAGGGCTGTCTGGCCATTCACATGCTTGAACGACATCATTCAAAAAGAACAATCATGTACAAAGAATATAGTAAACCCTGTACAGCATTTATTGAACCTAACTGGTATTTGGTCATTTCAACCTCATAGTATAGTTCACTTTAGAGATTTACATAAATTTTATTTTAAATCCTCAATCCTGTGTTATGTTGGGAATGCTAAATAAAGTCAACTATAAACAGTAAATATATGGACTTGTGTATTTCACCAGTAGGTGTCAATGTTTTATTATTTTACATCTTGTAGGTAAGACGCGTTAATGCATCATCAATTTCTACTTCCATGATTTCAGTTGGTATCAACATTTAATTTGGCAGCCGTAGATCTAGACTGTTTTGGCTGAGGGAACAAAGAAAAATGGTAGACAGGATTCTTTTGGAAATATTGCCACCAATATTTTCTCTTGGAGTATATTTGTTTTACAATGGCAGAACATGGGTAAATCTATCTATAGTTAATTCACAGCTTTACTGTATTGGTTGAGTTGTTACAGAATTTACGTAGGATGATGAAATCACAGATTAATGTCAGTTGAAGACCCATTTAACACACAACAATGGTTGAGCACAAAAGAGAAGTCATGCCAACCTGAAGGAAATCAAAATGGATGGTATAATTTGTTAGGAATTTAGTCATTCTAAATCTATATTAATGAATCAAAATAAATGTAATTGTCTCACACTGGATATTGTAACGTCTTGCCATCAGTTAGGTTTCGTTGTTTCAGTGAATGAAAGACATGGTTCTACCTACAGAATCACGACCAATTTCTAACAAAATATGTTCTGTAAAATAGGGTTCTGCTCATTGAAGACAAATAGAAACATTTGTTTCTTAAAATTATGATTATTTGTAAATGACATTACTTCACACTATTGAATACTACATAACTGTAAGAAGCACATCTATAAATTCAAATCAATGAATGGTACATCTCATTTGATATTCTGTTCAAGTAAAAAATAATAAATTCAGTACTGCATTTTATCACAGAAATGTCACTACGATGGAGACCAGAATTGGCACAATAAATTTATTTAATGCATTTTGGATGGCCATAATTATGCTACAAACTTGTAACCAACAGGTAGTATTATTAAAAATAAGTATACAAGTTCTTAAAATATAAACACATTAAAAATGCAAACATAAAAATTGTATCCTAGATCACTTAAAATTTTCAGTTATTTTAATCAAAACAATGTAAGCTCATGCAAATAAAAAATTCTTACTGTGTCTGGATAAAAACATATTCTATGAATACCTGACAGAATCATCCCAAATTGACATACCAGATTTTTGAAAATAATGCTATTAGAATTACTGTATATTTAGCAAAGCTTCATCATCAGAGGAGACTTGTGGGTTATTTGTTTCTGCTGCAGTGGGTTTGGGAAAAGGTGGGGGATTTGCCACCATCTTTATCAACTGCTCATCACTGGAGTTTTCCTCTATCCCTGCAAAATAAATTAATCAAATATCAGTAATGTTGTTTAAAAGAGAGGTCTTTCCACCGAGTGGTACTATCTTTCCAGATTTGTCACTGCAAGCAAGGGTTTGAACCCGGGTTGCAACATCACGCATTCCGAGTGGTCTTTGCAGACCCCGAAGCAAACAGCACAAATTGGCTGAGCATTCCAGGGAGGACTTCAGGACAGGTTTCACTACTTTTGTTGCAACTCCTTAAGGTAAATACTGTTTGGTAGCTGGGGTTTCGTCCTTCCTCCAAAGAATATGAAAATGTAGTTACTGCTTCAGAGAGCAGTATGATAAGAAACATAGAAGTTAGGTAAGATGTAAGGCTCTAGCGTTGATTTTCTTAAACCTATTGTATTATTTTTATATCTTCATTATTATACTACTACAATTCCATCAAATTAAATTTTATTTATGGCCATTTACACTCGCAACATTTCCTGAGAGTTAAAGACTGCTCATGTCTTCCTCATAGATATTCAATATTTGTTCATGTCCCACTAACCTTCCAAACAGGATGTCATATATAACCAGCCAAACGCACCAATGAGCAAGTAACAAAATGTTAAACTGCTGGGAAATAATACCCATAGAGTTGAAACCTAGAAAGAAACCTAAGGAGCAAGATGTAGCCAGGTTCTCTGTTTGTGCCAAGTGAATTAAAAGATTACATGACATTTAAGGCCATATCATTCATCAACATATTTACACATTTACAGGACCAGCAGGTGAATAACAACAGGTTAGCTGTTGTCAGATCTTTTAGGCAAAATCTAGATCAGCAACATGAACTAGGGCAATTGAGTCAGAGACATGTTTCCTTCAAGCAAGCACATCTCACTAAGCTGTTCTGATGCGTCCCACTTTGTTCACACAAAGAGGAACAGGTACTGAGAAGAACGAATTCCTCAGCCAACTATCATAAGTGATCTTGCCGACACCCTCTCAGACATTCACTCAACCACGCTGCGGTGCCAGATTTCCACCCTATGTCCCTGCGCCTCTCCAGGGCTTTATGCCAAATATATTGCAGATGGTAAGGGAATATACAATAAAATGATTTCTTACCTGCACTTATTTCACCTGTGTTTCCCAAGTTGGCTTCACAGTTATCTTCCAAGTCTTCATTAGTATCACATCTTTCCAGAATTACCATTAAGTTCTTCATTGGTGGGTTTCTCACTGTTTTCCTGTTTAAGAGCTCGTCATCTGAGCTGTCATATGAAGACCCTGGTAAAGCAATACAAACCATCAATTGTGTAAGAACACTTTATGTAATCTATTACAGGGTGTTGTAATAGATTATTTTAGCCTTGCTTTGAAAAGTTTAAAAAATGATTCACACCTTCACTCATGCTTTTAACAACTTTATGGCACCTGTTGAGTTTTTTGTTTACACGTTTTGGTTTGATCATCTTCCTGGGTACCATTTTTCCTGATGTACTCTTCGTCTTTGATGCTGCTGAGGTCGTCTTTACAGCCGTAAGAGGCTTTTTAACAAACCTAATCAAGGGCTCGTCATCAGAAGTTATCTCTTCCTCTGACAAGATAAAGAATCAATATTAATATTGAGATAAACCCATCTAAAACATAATCAGCCAGCAAACACAGAATTCATTTTTTGTTTATGGTTTCTGTAGGACATACCACTGCTTGTTGTCTTTTTAGTTTGCCTGCCATGTTTGATGGATTCCTTAGTGACAAACTGCTTCTGTGCCTTTCTTTTCTTCTCTGGTGACTGCGATCTCCTGCTCAGATTAATTATTGGCTCATAATCCGAGCTGTCATCTGAGGAGGCTGCTCATGCAATCAGAACACAAAATTAGTAAATTAGCAAATTATGTCATACTAAAAATATGATAAATGCATTGAAATGAGACGGTGCTATCCTCTTTCTGTCTTTCTTCGTAACCTTACTGCGCTTTCTGATGTCAGGAGATTCTCTGGTTGTAGAGAGTGTCTTTTTTCTTGTTGCTTTCTTGAGCCTATCAACCATTTCGTTCAGGGGCATATCATCGGAATTATCACTTGATGATGAGTCTAGTTAAATAGAAGGACATAAAATAAAAACAATGTACTCCCTGTTAAAGAACCTGTAATAGCCTAAATACAAAAGATGGAGAAACTATTCTCACCTGTGCATATTGCATTGGTCTTCTGAACCTTATTTCTGCCCTTGTTACAATTTCTTTGCCCCTGGCCGGTGAAGGGTCTTTTTTTAAATGGCAAAGATGTCTGTTTATTACTATTTTTAACCATATTTATCAACGGCTCATCATCTGAGCTGTCATGTGACTCTTCTTCTTGGGTTGACCCTATAATAACAAAATACAACAAACAATCGGATGTCTATATTTGTGAGTTGGGCAGTTTTAGGTCAAATATGCTATAGAGTTGTTTTCACATGTAATCTTGTTTGTCTTCTCCCACAATTTACCTGCTACTCTTTTGATATTTGTAGTCTGTGGACTCTTTTCTTGTGCAATGGTTTTTTTAGGTCTTTTCACCCACTTCGTCAAGGGCTCATCATCAGAAGTGTCATCCAAACCTAATCGCACAAACATCAAATATCAACATACGTACGGGGATACATTTCTCAATAGCACAGTAGGCGTTTAAAGATTTTTATTGCACTATTGTTTTTCTCACCAGAATCTTTTCTAGTGATATTCTTTGACAGCTCGTTTTCACTCTTCGTTTTATTATTGGTCTGGGACTTCCTTAGTAAAACAATCAAGGGTTCATCGTCATCGGATGAGATGTCATTCAAGGATTCAGACGGTAAAGCTAGAAAACATGTTAAATGTGAACACGAAGAATAAAACCGCTATAGTCATTTCCCTATGAATCATTGCATTACATTTTACAGCTAGGTTCAGATGCATACGGTATTCACCTGTGCGGGTCTCCACCATGGCTGCCATCATTGTCAAAAGCCCAACTTACAACTAACAAGGCGGTACTGTAGCTACAAAAAAATCAATTATGCAATAAAAAATGTTGCTTTGCGTTCATTATGTTTGAAATATTACGAAAATGCAGCTTGTTAATTACGACATGAGTGAGAATGTCGATGTCTTGATCGTTCCCGCTAAATCCTTCTATTATTTTTTTTACAGACTAGAGAGCGCTCAGTCCCTGTATGATGACGTCATGCGTATAGGTCATATACATGGCTGCGTCTCAATACGCAAAGTATGCATACTAAATAGTATGCCAGACTACGATTAGTATGTCCCAAACCATAGTACGCAAAAATAGTATGTCAGCAGTCCCCGGATGGTCTACTATTTCCGGGGGATTTTCGAAGTATGCAACCCTGCATGCTTTTTGGGCTGATATAGCCCACAATCCGTTGCGACACAAAATA
>JACXGM010003891.1:0-39916 GCA_016801145.1 Umbra pygmaea | reverse complement strand
AGCAAAAGACTGATCATTGCGAAAGAATTAGTAGGAACTGTAAACAAAATTACAAGTTATCAAACAAATAAAAGACCAATAGTTTACAACTACAAAAATGTTTTGTTTGCAAGTTTTAAATTTTGCTTTTGAGATTATTATTTTTTTGATTGAGTTAGTGATTTTTGTTTGATATTCAAAAAGTTTTGTTTGATATTATAGGCACAAATCTAATTCCATAGGTTAAAGGTACAATTTGTGGAGCTGTAACAATGGAACTACATTCTTACAAACGCTGTAACTACTGTATATTTGAAAAATCCAATAAACTATGTCTCTACAGCTCACTGTACTGTGTACCATTTTTTTTATAAATCCTGAGTTTTTTGTACAGCTGGGCCCAGATAGCTCAATATGTTTTTACACAATGATTCTACACAAAAGAGATGTGTTTGAAACCAGTGTGAAGTCTTGATAATATTTTATTATTTTGTTCTTAGCACTATATAATTTATATACAATTAAATTTGTTTAACTTTTTTATTAATATGAAGTTTTGAAGTTTACTGTATGCCACTCTTACTATAGTGCTTGACATCACAAAGTCAATCATCTGTGGCTCAGTGTTGCTGTGTGCAGTTTATAAGCTAAACCCTGGTTATGTGTCTTTTAGTAAGAAGAGTGTACACACTCTGCTGTGAGTGTACACACTCACCACCTTCCTTTATTTAACTGCAAAATGAAGCCAGGTGAAATGTACCCTGTGTACACAATTATTAGGCAAGTCAGTATTTTGACAATATAATCATTATTATGCAAATGTTCCAACTCCAAGTGGTATAAACTGGAAAGTTTATTGGATTTAAGCATTTCAGGTGATGTGTATTTGTGTAATGAGGGAGCGTGTGGCCTAAGGAGATCAAACCCTATATCAAGGTGTGCATAATTATTATGCAGCTTCTGTTCCTCAGGCAAAATGGGCAAAAAAAGTAATTTAACTGACTCAGAAAAGTCAAACATTTCAGTCTTTCAGAGGGATGGAGCACTCTTGAAATTGTTATTGGGGCATGATCACAGAACCATCAAACGTTTTGTTGCAAATATTCAATGGGGTCGCAAGAAATGTTTTGAGAAAAAAAGGTGCAAATTAACTGCCAAAGATTTGAGAAGACTCAAACATGAAGGAGTGCCCAGAAGTACAAGGTGTTCAGTGCTCGGAGACATACACAGCCACTTTCGTTAACTGAATCAGAACGCATGTAAAATCTTTAAAAAATATTTTTACTGACCTTTCTTTAAAACATGATTTCGGTTTTGAATACAATAATATCTAAACGCGATCAGATAAAGTATTGTACAAAATAATCTGGCTGCGTTTTCAGGTTTTAGCATTTTAAAAGCTCTAGCGCCACAATGCTTCTGTAATAGTCCATTTCATGTTAACTAAATGTACTGTACATCCGCGGTAAGATTGCCGACAAAAAAGCAACATTTGTAGGTTATTTTGTGCAAATCGGACTGATTTTAAGACAAACCTGTGAAATATTTTTCTTGGTCTTCCAGATCTTGATTTCACTATTCCATTTTAACTTCCTTTTTTTTTTTACAATTCTATTAAATGTTTTACAGCCTTATGTGTATTGAAAGTCCATTATCTATATTTTCAAGTCATCAGCATCTACTTGGATGAGCACTTGGTTTGTGAAACAAGGCAGAACAACCATAATAGTTTGACAGATTAGAATTTATGGTAATACTGTAGAGTAACACATGTAGGTAAACAGAAATTACTTCACTTGACTAATTCACACACTAAAGATACAATCAAACTTAACGGGCCTTAGTAATCATTGTTTAAGGTAGCTGCAAAATACACAAGCTTGGTCAGCGCTCAGATGCGTCTAGAGGTCTTCATGGTCCAAAATGTTGGATCCGTCCCGAAATACACAAACACCTCTCCTACCTAAACCAGATATGCATAAATCTGTGTTTAAAAAATTGAAGTCCATTCCGAATGGACCCAGTAACAAAGAGACCCTATAAGAAAAGTACAATAAAGAAAATGGCCAGTCGAACACACCATCAGTCACTTTATCACTGCTCTCACTATAGTTTATGTTTACTGATGTATTATGTTGGTTTCTGTGAAAAATATGGAGCAATTTAAACTTAAACAGTGTTGACTACACTCCCAGAAGTATTGCTCCTTAAAAACAAATAACCTAGAGGGTTGTTTTTTTCATGGGCTACGTTCCCATATAGTCTTTTGTTGGCTACCAAGCAGGAGCAGAATGTTGAATGCCAGATGAACTTTCAATAAAGTTGTCTACAGGCCCTTGTTAGATATCATCTCATTCTGGCTAGTTGCTCTTTTGCTGTTGATATGCTATGGAGACAGACAGCCTACCTATTGTTGTATGATCGGGGCTGGTACATCCCAAATGTAAAAAAATGTGCATGTAATCTACATAAGTGCATTAAAACATTCAGAGTTATCTATTTGCATTATTTTAGGTTAAACAGTGAATGAAATGGCACCATGCACACATGGCTAATTTGCATATAGGCTTGTAGTTATGATTGGCTATGGCACAGCCTGTGGTTGGGTAGCAGTCAAGACTGACATGTTTTCATTCCCTCAAACATTTCATTAACAAAAACAGGTCCATCGGGTCCAGTCGGTAAATACATAATAGCACATATGTATACGAGACCCATTTCATGTATGACAAATCCGACCCAGATCCAAGAAAAAAACAAATATTAGACCCAAACCTGTTCGGGTCCTGGGTCAGCCCTCAGAACTTAGGGTTCTAGTGGATCTGTGAAGACCTCTAGCGTGAGCAATCAGCACCTAACTTGGAGGAAGCAACTACAATCTGGACTCTCATTGAGTTTCAACCAGAGGAAAAAGCTAGTCACTAACAGTGGGTGGTCCACAAAACACAGCATTAGGTGAATTATAGTGATCAGAGCTAAACTGGACACCAGCAAGTGCAAGCCATACAATTGGGCACATATCTTTATGAACCAAATGTTGAATTTGTTTATTAGGTGGCCTGTTTCACTTTGTAGGATGTAGAGGTCAGGTCCACTTCTTTCACAGTAAGATTCATTATAACATAATATGTTTTAGTAACATCAACTTTTGCATACAAATATACATGTGCATTGAGGAATTATTAAAAACCTTCCAGATTTTCTTTGTTACAGCAATATTCTAAAATGCATTAACTTGATATTATTCTTCATCAATCTACACACAAATAAACCCATAATGACAAAGCTAAACCATTTTCTTTACGTATTACTGTCTGACAATACAAACTTGGCACAACATTCTTCCCTGCAGATCTGCTCAAGTACTGACAGGTTAAATGGCGAACAATGCTGCAAAACTATTTTTAGTTATCTCCAAAGATGTTCCATCTCGGCTTGGGCTGCGAAACTCAAGGTAATTCAGAGACTTTTTCCAAAGTAACACCTCTGTTGTCTTGGCTGTGTGCTTAAGGTCACACTCCTGTTTGAAGGTGAAGCACTGCCCCAGTCAAAGGTCCTGCCTGATGTGGAGCAGGTTTTCCTCATGGATCTCTCTGAACTTTGCTTTGTTAATGTTTCCCTCAATCTTGACTTCTAGTCCCTGCTGCTGAGAAACATCCACACAGCATGATGCTGCCACCACCATGCCTGGCTACCTATAGATATGGCACTTTGGAAATAGGTCTTTGACCAGAAAATCTAGTATCCATGGTCTGGCATTTTTTGCAAAATCCAAGTAGACTGTCATGTGCCTTTTACTTCTGTCTAGCCACTCTACCATATGGGCATGATTGGTGTAGTGCTGCAGAGATTGTAGAATCACCTCAAAGTTGATTGATGAAAGCACAATGAATTTGAGCTCAATTGCGAATATCATAGCAAAGGGTAAAAATAGCTATGTAAATAAGCTATTTCTTTTTTTTCTCATTTGCTAAATTTTCTAAAAAACAGTTTTTTTGTTCATTATGGGTTATTGTATTACTAGGAACCTTTTCACTTTAATCCATTTTACAATAAGGCTGTAAAGTATGAAAATGTGAAAAACATAAAGTGTTCTGAATACTTTCTGAAAGCACATGTACCCATATTTACATTTAATTTATTTCTAATAAACAAAAAATCTGATTAAAAGACAAAAGTTATTTCATAAAGTTATTTTAACAATTTTTGTGCAACAACTTGAAAGTCAACTTACTCTATGTATTCCAATTTGTTGGCATTGGTGACAACCGTATCCCCCCCACTTGGTTTCAAATCCACTTGGTAGGTCTGTCCAAAATTATCCTCATCAATACAGAACCGCAGGTCCAACTCGGTAGGATCATTCTCCAAGATCCATTTCAGAGAGTTGTAATATTCACTGTCCTACAGCGTAAAAATATCAAAAAAAGAATTACAAGTACAGGACAAAGGCTACATTTAAATACAGCATAATACATATATTTTTTATATTAGTTAATTACAGAATATCCAGAATTTACAATGCTTATCAGGCTGCCTGCTCAACAGGGAAGCTTCCTGCAACATATAGTCTAGAGGTGAGCGTGGACTGAGTGAGTGTGCGGTGCCTTGGCGAGTTGCATGCGTGAGACAAATATGGCAGCCCTGTCCAACGTTCACCTGTACATCACTGGCACAGTGGAGCACATTTTTACACAACGTTTTTTTTAACCTCCTGGAACTAATTTGACAACCTAGCTGCAGTGGTACTGCAAGGCACTGACATATAGCACTGCAGAAATGAGGGGCCACTAGGGTAATGCTTTTGCGTTCCAGCTCAAGTTAGAAAGACATGTTTATTAATGCAAAAAAAACTAAAAAATGTAAAATTCATATTGTTTCTAGTTTCTAAGTTAGGCTATTGAAATAACAGTTTGCAGTTCTTCTAGCCTTCTTTTTAAAATCAGCACTTTTCCCAGTTGCTGCAGTTTTAAGGAAGACTGCCTCTAAACGAAGGATCGTGCAATCCTACATGAATTACATCTTGTTAGAATTCAATGTAAGGTTTTATATGGTATAAGATTACAAATTATTGATAATGCATGCATTCACCATGGATTAAAGTTCAAAACAGGAGGTTTTAAAAGTAATTTGGTTTCATTTCTCTGTGGCATTACTTTACCTAATCTTGATCAATTTTATTGTCATGAAATGAATTAATGTAGATGTTAAAATGGCATGAGGTCTGCTTACCACTGACTCCATATCTTTTAATGTGATCTGTTTTCCCAGCATCATTTTGTAAAATGGCCTGATGAAAAAGCCTGGAAATAAACAACATGTTTAGATCTGGCGGCAGATGCACAAAAGGGCTCAGACAAAACATCTGAAAACAATAATGACTTTGGAATCTGTATAATTTTGTATAAAAAATAGTTAATATATCTTATAAATGTGGTGATCAAGGAGCCCAGACTCTTACCATCCAATAGCTTCCCATGAAACACAGCCATCCCTGCCACTCGACCAATGAATTTGAAGTATGAGAGGTGGTCCTCGTTACAAAGCCCAGAGTTAGGGTTGATTTGTAGTGTGTAGTTATCTCTGCAGGGAACAATGTAAAAAAAAATGAGGTAGCATCAGGTACTAAGGTCTGTTTTACAAAACGAGGAACCATGTCACATGCCGAAATTCTCTCAAAATACTTTACATAATTTAGCAAACTTATCTAAAATGACTTATAGGAGTGAGTGGGCCCATTTTCACACAGGCCTCCCATGTGAATCGAAACCAACAACCTTGGAGTTACAAGCGCCATGCTCTTACCAACTGAGTATCACAGGGTTAAAAAGACATCACTACATGTTGGTGCCTTAAACTGGTTAATAACCCTTAACTTCCTAAAATCTAAATATACATTTCTACCAAATCATTTAAAATTATATTTAAATTTAGAAAGATAGAGAAAACAGGGAATCTCCTAGAATATCTTTCCTCAAACAGGGAATCTCTCTCCTCAAAGTTATTTTATTTGATAATTTTAAAAGGTGATTTGTTGAAATTGTGACAAGTTTCAAATTGTAAAATTCTACATTGGCGACAAACACTACCTCAAGAATTATCCTAATTTTAACATAGTATAGCTAAAGGTGTTGCTAAATTTGTATAACATATGTAACACCTAAACAACCATTGTCAATCTTTATAGTGTACTGAAAAGGAAGCGTTTTGTGTGACAACCCAACTTTAAGTATCCACATGAGGGCACACTGGGCTAGGCAATGAAAACGTTGTCAGTCTTGGTAATTGCTTAACAGGAAGGCATACTAACAAGCAATCTTTCTAGTAATTACTACTATGTGCCTCTTTGTAACAAAAATAACATACACCAATAACAACATCATAACATTATGACCACCTGCCTAATATTGTGTAGGATTCCTTTTTGCCACCAAAAAAGCAGCCCCATACGCAACAACCTGCGATGCACTGTTAGTTCAGACACCTTTTTTCGGACACCAATTTGAGCTAGAGTACCTCGTCTGTTGGATCGGACCACACGGGCCAGCCTTCGCTCCCCATGTGCATCATTGAGCCTTGGCCACACATGACCCTGTCACTGGTTCACCGCTTTTCCTTCCTTGGACGACTTTTGATAGGTACTGACCACTGCAGACTGGGAACACCACACCAGAGCTGCAGTTTTCAAGATGCTCTGACCCAGCTGTCTAGCCATCACAATTTGGCCTTCGTCTAAGTTACTGAAATCCTTATACTTGCCAATTTTTCCTGCTTCTAAAAAATCTACTTTGAGGACAAAATGAAGAACAGACAACAACATCGCAACTTGTTGCATATGGGACCGCCATTTTGGCAGAGAAAGGTGGACCTACACAATATTATGCAGACATTAATAATGGTATGGATGATCAATATATAATGTAATTATATACTACACAGCTTATAAACAACCTAAAAAATAGCAATATTTCTATAAACATTTCAGACATGATATTCAGTAAAAAGCTAGCTAAAATTTTTATGACACTAAATATAGCAAAACATAGCTTGATGCAATGATAACACTGTAAAAAAAATGTATTTCAAAACAGCTGCTGGGTATGCAATAATATGTAATGCTATAATTTTCAATTTCCCCAAAATTTCACAGATGCAGACTCTTTTCAAGCATTCTTTTAAATCCACCCATCTTTATTGCTGGAGGTGGCTGCTGAATTTTAGTTGTACACAAACTGCCCTTTGGCTTTTGTTTGCTTCAGGCAGACATATGTTTAAGGAATGCAACAATTTTTCCTTTAAATAGGTAACATGAGCATAGCAATGCAAATGAATATTGTACAAAGACAGCTGTGCAGGTGTATATGTGCAAAATGTGCCATGGGTGTGATGAACATAATTGAGAAAAGGGGAAAAATCAACATGTACAATGGTCTGGCAGTAGATCTGATAGTAATTCTTTAAAGCTAGTGAAGGGGACAATAAACTTGAACCTGCCAAAAAGAGTTGCTAGTGAGTGACCAGAAGAGGTAATGTGTCCGACAGAGCCTGGGTAACAGTCCGACAGAGCCTGGACAAGGGTTCAACATAAACAATGGCCTGATGGCCCAGGGCCAGTAAGAACTAATGTCTGGCCAGTAAAAAAAGATTGTCCCTTGCCCGTTCGGGTCAGTGCTCAATTTTGCCATTGAAATGAATAGTCTCACATTAAAATGTTTGCCCATTATGTTTCCCACCACTGATTTAATTTGATCTTATCTCAAGTTAAAACCCATGTTTATCATATGCCGTTCCTTCTCCCTCTGTGTTTGGCAATACTGGTGTGGTCTTTTTGACCAATAATACTTGAATGCTGGTCTCTTTTGACCAAGCAAAATGTTGTATGCATTTGGGCAGGACCCAAACAAATGTGATCCTTTAATCGAAAGAACCGTTTGTGGGTTGAAAATAAATGTTTTGAGCAATGACAATGTTATTCAGTTAGTATACTGTGGACAATTGATAAATATAGGTTTAGGTAAAAGTTTTGAATACTTCCCTTCTGATCTTTTCAGGAATTAAACAACGCCAAAAAAAACAAATCAGATTTGACTGTGTCTTTTCAAACCTTCATGGAGCAGCAAATCAGAGGCTTTCTTGTTAGAATTCACCTTCTCCAAATGATGCAGCCAGCTCATGTGTCATAGCCTAATTCGTTGTTGTTGATTACAGAAATATTACTAATATTAAATGTGTCCAGACTCTTGAAGAAATATTATTTGCCATCCCTAAAGTCCTTCTCACATATAGCTTTGCCAAAGCTATACTCAGAGTCATGACATGATTGCAGACACGTTGAAAACAGTTGAGCACTTCTCAACAACACAAAGCCTTATGAATTTAACACACACTTTATTGAGGCGGACTCGAAGCTGCAAAACAGGTGAATACAGTCAATCTACACTCACCTAAAGCATTATTAGGAACACACGTTCAATTTCTCCTTAATGCAAGGATCTACTCAACCACTCACATGGCAGTCGCTTCAATGCATTTAAGGGTGTGGTCCTGGTCAAGACAATATCCTGAACTCCAAACTTAATGTCAGAATGGGAAAGGTGATTTAAGCAATTTTGAGCGTGGCATGGTTGTTGGTACCAGACGGGCACAATCTGCTCAGTTACTGAAATGTTCATGCACAACCATTTCTAGGGTTTACAAAGAATGGCGTGAAAGGGAAAAACATCCAGTATGCGGCAGTCCTGTGGGCAAAAATACCTTGTTGATGCTAGAGGTCAGAGGAGAATGGGCCGACTGCTTCAAGCTGATAGAAGGGCAACTTTGACTGAAATAAATACTCGTTATAACCAAGGTATGCAGCAAAGCATTTGTGAAGCCACAACATGCACAACCTTGAGGCGGATGGGCTACAACAGCAGAAGACCCCACTGGGTACCACTCATCTCCACTACAAATAGGAAAAAGAGGCTACAATTTGCAAGAGCAGAACAAAACTGGACAGTTAAAGACTGAAAAATGTTGCCTGGTCTGATGAGTCTCGATTTCTGTTGAGACATTCAGATGGTAGATTGGTGGTGGTTGAGGTGGGCTTTCCCCCTCACTGTGTAAAGCGCTTTGGGTTCTTGAAAAGCGCTATATAAGCTGAACAAATTATTATTATTAATTATTATTATTATTATTAGAGTCAGAATTTGGCGTAAACAGAATGAGAAAATGGATCCATCATGCCTTGTTACCACTGTGCAGGCTGGTGGTGGTGGTGTAAGGGTTTGGGGGATGTTTCATTGGCACACTTTAGTCCCCTTAGTGCAAATTGGGCATCGTTTAAATGCCAAGGCCTACCTGAGCATTGTTTCTGACCATGTCCATCCCTTTATGGCCACCGTGTACCCATCCTCTGACGGCTACTTCTAGCAGGATAATGCACCATATCACAAAGGTCGAATCATTTCAAATTGGTTTCTTGAACATGACAATGAGTTCACTGTACTAAAATGGCCCCCACAGTTACCAGATCTCAACCCAATAGAGCATCTTTGGGATGCCTGGATGTGTATCCTACAAATCTCCATCAACTGCAAGATGCTATCCTATCAATATGGGCCAACATTTCTAAAGAATGCTTTCAGCACCTTGTTGAATCAATGCCACGTAGAATTCAGGCAGTTCTGAAGGCGAAAACACAGTATTAGTATGGTGTTCCTAATAATCCTTTAGGTGAGTGTATTTTTGAAAGATCACACAGGGGAAAAAATCACAGAGGGACTGAAAGACTCATTCGCCTCCTGGGATCTGACTGTATATAGCTAAGCCACAAACTTGAATGGATAGGCACAACTACAGTGTTTGGCCATAAAAAACACCTGGCAATAGGTATATAGATGTAAACAAGATGACAACGTTATTTATTATGACAATTATTAAAAATTAAAAATTAAGTAACACTTGTATATTATTCTAAATAGTTTAAAGGCCCCAAGAGGAAATTCCTTATTTTTATTACTGCAGTAATTGTTGTGCTTTACCAAATAATTGCGTCTGGGTTTACCCATTTTGGGAAGTTCCTAAATATAACCTAAATGACCAGGTAATAATAAATTATTTTCTATTCTTTCTATTCATTTAATAGATCACTGGTTACTAATGAACTCCCGTTGTTATTAATCAGGAACTTCCCAAAACCTGTGAACTCAGCTGCACTTAGTTTGGAATGCACACCATTTATGTGTCTTAGGGCTGGGCAATAATAACAAAATATTATTTTACAACTCACCTACCATGTTTTGAAGAGGTGAAAATACATTAATGGATGTCGTTTTTTGGTTACACACACACAGACAATAAACCCTGCATTTATGTAAAGAAACACAGTTTTTTTTCCCCTAATTTAATTTGGGCAAGTAATAATTCAGTCTGGGCCAGTAAATTTTAGACCGGGCAGGTGAGAAAAAAGTTATCGTTGGAAGCTGGTCTGGGTAACAGACTTACAGAGCCTGAGCAATGTCAGCATGCTTTTATCATCAGAACCCTGGTCGCAATGATCAGCTATACTGCGAGAAAGTGAATTGAAGTTCAACTGACTGAGTAAATCGAAATGTAGCTGTACACCCAAGTCTGAGCGTTGTAGCTTGAAATGGGTGTGTTGCAGTATCCAAACTCACGTGGCTGAGTATTCGAAGAGTCCATAGTAAGGGTTAAACATCTCTTTGGACAGCAGGAAAAACCATTCCCTGGCCACACCCCCGTAGTCCAGCCCCTTCTCTGATTCGAACTCAATCCAAAGACGGGCCTTCAGTATGTCTGGCCTCTTCAATGACATGATGCGGCGGTACGACTCCTCAAAGATGTTGTTCCTGTGCAGTTTCATCTCAAACCTGTTGGGGATGTCCGCCTGGAGGTACGCACACAAAGGCGCATGCATACGCCGAGGGTACAAGAGCGCAGGAGTACAGAGAGAGAGAGGAGTAGAAAAAAGAATCAGTGAGTGGTGAGTATGTGGGTAAGCGCGCGAGAGCGAGAGAATAACATATTGAATCAGGGCTGCTCAACCCTGCTCCTCGAGATTCTAATAATTCACTGGATTGAAAGCTAAATGAGGATAGTCACATATTCTGTTGGAGCAAACAGGGTTAGGGAGCCCGGTTTTACATGCACATCCAGGCAGAATTGGAGAGATGGATGGAAGTTCTCTGTACATCAAAATCTAAAATAATGTTGTGTTTTACACTGACTAGCATGATTGATTAACACTGAATTAATTTAGAACTCTGAAATAAATGTTTCATAAAAAAATCTCTTACAGGTTTCTTCAGTTTCTTCCTGAAGTAATCATATTTCTGCTTGAATTCTCTGGAGTACGGTACAGCCTGGAACAGAATATTGTAGTGAGAGTTAATGTCTGTCTATTTTATGGACAGTATCTTGGGCAACCCCCATTTTCAAGACCCCTGGGCACTGTAGGTATTGCAGCATCCAGAAAACCTGGCTGTGACTGACCCTGGGGGGGCATTTTTGGTTCTTCTTTAACCACAGATACTCACAGGACCTGTGATGGCGGGGCTTTGAAGACGAGGATCCTCCCACTGCGTGGCTTTGGTGTCTACAGTTAGAAAATAAGAAAATACTGTTAGATTCCGTGATGTAAAACCCATTAACAGAGCGGTGATTTCAAATGTCTAGAACAGATTGTCATATTGCAAATCATTACTGGAGCCCATTCAAGCACTTGGTCACTCAACTATGAGTCACTCAGAAACATTGAATACTGTTCATCTTGTGTAGGAAGTAGAACATTGTGTGACACTCCCTAATGATTCACTGGAATTAAAAACTGGAAACAGGGAGAAAAGTTCAAGAAGTTCATTTTTGTTCATTTGTGCAAAATGAACAAATTCAATATAAAAAAATGAGAAAGAAATAAGGACAGAAACTTCCAGTATTCTTTTCTCCTAATTTTGTGATTCCCAATTAAAGTTCTGTTTCCTCATATCAACTCACAGCAGGTTCAGGAAAGTCTAAGTTGGAGATGTGTGTCCTCCGGGACACACCACGCCCCACAGTACTGCATTTAATCACATTGCTTGCTAGAGCGAGATCAGTCAAGGCAGTTCTTCAAAACTTCAACTCAACACTGATAGAACGCATGGCTGGTATGTCGTGAATAGGATCTGATGAACTGGCCGCAGTGACTCAGTAATATTGCAAAACTATTTTTTCCCCTCCTAATTCCCTCTAATCCTGCCTTGTCAGCAGCTCTGCAACTCCCTGGACAGATCTGTGGGATGGTGAAGGCGCGCACATGGTTCATCCAACCACGTTGCCTAGCTGCCGATTCTTTTTGCACTGCGAACCCAACACAGAAGCCTTTAGTCTGATCATGCATGGGATGATTACATTCACCAACTATACTTCTGCGATTGGACCCACAGGCGCCCGATCTGAACACAAACAGTTTCTGGAGAGACGTGGCAAAATAGCTAATCTGATTTATCTAACCCAAATCCCAAGCAGCGCAATGTCTTTTTGTGCTGCCTCTTGCAGGAGGCCCGGGGAAAGTCAGAGAACCCATATTCAGACTCGAACCCATGACTATCATGACGTAGACTGACTTGCAATGCAGCCACGTGGACCCCCAGAGATCGGGTTATTTATTTTTAATGTTTTAAACTCAATAAAGCCCTTTAAATTGAAGTGTTACTTACTGTGGTCAATGTAGAACGTCCTGCCGTCTGCATGAACCCGTTCCTCCCAGCCAGGCTGAAAAAGAGAGCAGAAGGCGTGGTGAGTTTTTGATTCCTACAGACTAAATTACAGCAATGTCAGTGTGAAACCAGGGTGTATCCATTCCTGCCGAAACTGGGCATTTCAATCTTAAAACGTTTTGCCAAACAGCGTTTTGGTCAAGCAAATTCAATTAACATCCCTTCTTGTTTCAACCTGTCAGACAAAACATTTTGCGACTGGCAGAACGGACGCGTAGGTACAAACCCATCCGGACCGGTAGACACCCCGGACACATGGACCAACCAGACCAGTACAGTTGACCTCCATCGACACAGTGGAAAATGTGAGCCACAAACACAGACTGACTGAGGGCAGCGAGACAGATGGAGACAGATCATTCTAGTAGCCTCACTCTGACCCTGTCCCAGTCTAAGACAGGGCTGGGACACGGAGGTTTATGAGCACAAAAATATGGTTTGAATGGTGGACAAGCTGGGAAGATCATGCACCCATTCCCCCACCCACCTACCCAACGAACTCCACTTCCCCTCGATTGGCCACCAAATCCTCCTTCCCTACCCTGCCAGACACTCAATCGGTCCGTGGATACCACGTTTAGTTCAGGGGGCTCTGATGGAGAATGAGTGGGGAGGGAGCTGATGGAGGGGCAGGCACAGCGAGGTCTCGAGTGAGACGACAACATCATCCAACCATGCCATGAGCAAGTAAGAAAAGAAATAGAGAGATGAAGAGAGAGATGGTGGGGTGGACAGGCAGTCACAAAAAAGACAAGGCAGGTGGAAAGAGGGAGGCTGCGCTGTAGAGTAGCATTCAGCACCAACCTCCTCTGGTGGGGTCTGTAGGGTCTGCCAGTTAGCAAGGGCGTGGCAGAGCGTAGCACGCCATAAAGAAAACAGAAAGAACAGAAACACCACTACGGCCAGGAATAATCATTTCATTTAGAGTAATAAAACGCTGTATGATATCAAACGTAGGGAGTTCACAAGAATTCAAATGCATTGAAATGGAACAAATCAAATCAAAGTCAAAGTGGTTTATTGTCTGAATGGTCAGCTTAAATGGAAATTTAATCATTAAAGTTCTATGTATTTTTCTAAGCTTTTTGTAGATAAAGTAAAAACTCGATCTGGAAGTGTCTTGTTAAAAGGCAGCCTTTAAAATATTCATCAATGCTTATACTCTTATCTTGCACTGCAACCTTGTTTCATTCATTTGGCACACTTGCAAAGGTGGCCTAAATGTTACTTTCACAAATTTTGCCAGACTATGACCAATTACGTTTTACCTGGACTCAAGAATTCATACCATAAAAACCTCAAAATGTCAAGGCAGCACAGCATGTTGAAGTCTTTAAATGGAAAAAAATATTTTAAGCAATAATGCTTACTGCAGGATATTTTAAGCATTTATGATTTTTCACCATTCCCTAATGGTTGTTTATGATTGGTTAATGTTTAATCAAATGTTCATTCAATATATTCTACAGTGAAGGTAAGCTGGAGCATGCCTGGTCATTCAGTACATAGGAGGATTATGAATGGCTTAGAAAGGGGTTATGCAGGGTTTTAAATGTAATAGGCTGTGCTTACAGGAAGAGGCCCCAGATCACCAGGGTCCATAGACGACTTGTTTCTCAAGTGAACTGGGTATTTCAACCTTGGGTCCTCCTTATGGATGAAGCAGATGGAGATAAATGGATATAGAGATTAAATTAAAGTTTTAAAGAAACCAAACGTAATACCATCTCCACATCAGACTTGAATACATTGATTTTCTTAAGAGGTCCCACTAAGTGCTGATAAAAAGTTAGATTAAATTAGAATTCTGGGCGATTTCAAAACATAGCTCTGTTGTTTGGATATCTGGAGTGCTGTCAGTAGCGAGAATAACTCAAACAATCTGTATTGCCAAGACCCTGTTACCCTCCGGCTCCAGTTCACACTCGTTACGCATTTACGGGGCAAGATTTAAAACGTGCTTTTAACCTGTAAACATTTTCGAAATGTCATTACTAGTGCATATAGCCATGTGCAGGGATTCCTTATAGTGAACACAGCAAATCTAACAAATCAGCCAGGATTTAACACGGAAAATAAACACAAGTATGTACACTGGCTGATTTGTTATATTCACTGTGTTCACTATAAGGAATCACTGCACATGGCTATATGCACTAGTAATGACATTTCGAAAATGACTTTACCAAACATTGTATGCTAGATTTAGCCATTAGGCTACATCAATTAAATAAATTAAGTTGTGTAACTACTAAAAATATTAAAGACAGAAGTCCACAATACATGGCTCTGGCCAGTACTGGTATGTAGTAGTAGCATTATTATCAGTATTTGTAGCTGTGACTGCATTAGTAATAAGAGCACAGTAATAGAAGTAGTAATATTTGTAATACTAGGAGCTGCATTAAAAATATCAGTATAGTAGAAAGGGTATAGTATTAGCAGTAACAATAATCATAATAGTATTTAAGGGTAATTATAACAGTAATAAAAGCAGTTCATAGTACTATCATCTTACCCATGTAGTCAGCCGGCTGTTGTGGTCTATAAAGAAGGGTCGTCCGTTGGGTGCTATCCTCATTTCCCAGCCCGGGGGCAGGAAGCTCTGCTGAGCCTTGTGTCCCGACTTTGGGGAACTGTAAGGGGAGGGCTGGGGAGTCTGAGGGTTGGACAGGGTGTCCTTCACCACCCGACGCACAGCTATGCTGTTGGCTGCCCCCTGGAGAAAGATAGGCATTAGTGAGAATGTCAGTCAAACAATATCTAAATGATGTTTCCATCAAAAACAGGGGAATTCCTAGCAACAATATCAGACAAAACATTTCTTTAATTGTGATTTACTTGAAAGAAAGTGAAAAAGACAGGAGAATATGCTGAAATACATGTAGGCTGGATTCAAAAACAGGCTGCAATGTTACTGTGTATGTGCTGCAGAGGCCAGAAAAGTCAGACCCTTTTCTGACTCTGTACAATATTTTATCAACTTTTTTAAAGACAAATGTTCAACTTTAAACTGAGCTCCTAAATTACTATTTAAACAATCTTTCTGAGAATTTAAGAAAAGACAATCTTAATTATTGTCTTATCTCCCAAGAAAGTGTTAATTACCACTTGGACAACTTGATTAAACCTCAATGTAGTATTTCCCAGCTGTGAGAAAAAAACACCTCCCACGGCTTCCTACTATGCTTTAATTAACTCCCTTCCCTGTTTAGCTCATAAGACACTGACAGATCAACATTTATCTGGGCCTGACATTAAAACAACTAGTTTTCTTCTGTTCTTTGGATTGTGTTACCGTACTAAATGTTAAAAGATTTAACAACGTATGTGGTTAATAAACTGATGTTACGTGTATCTGTTATCATTGACTAGTGGCCCAATTTCTGTAATGAACACTGTCAAGCTAAAATTCCACACTATTCCATCTCATGGGTAGGATTGGGTATCGTTTGGATTTATCCGATTCCGATGCCGAACCGATACTTTTAAAACGATTCTGATTTCGAAACGATTCCTAAACCGATTCTTGAAAAAGTGAAAAATGACTTTAAAGAAAGGCTCTTATAGTTTTTTAACTGAAAATTATGCAAATTTAACAATATATTAACGTTTTAAAGTACTTAAATGTATAATAAGTCAACCTAAGTCACCAAACATACAACTACAATAATTGAACAAAAAATAACTGTTACACTATTACAGTTATTTTCAATTGCTAAACTGCATCGGTCAATACTATAACCACCTTTTCACAACTATAAAGACAGTGTGCACTAACAACATTCATCTTGGCCAAACGGTTAATCACACCTTCAAAACACACTCAAAACCTCAAGACACTTCATACATGTCTCAAAAGAAGCTTGTCAACCCAAACACTGACAACAATGCTCAATTGGAAAGCACACATTACACACTGACCTAAAAAACACTAACAACTATGAGCATTACATAAATTATGATATTTTATCTTTGAAGTTGGATTGATTTTCACATAAATCAGTATTGCATTATATAATTACAATAACAAGTTTACACTCTACACTTTTACTACAGTATATGTATATTCAAATGAACATGCAAATGTGAATTTTCTGTTGAAATGCAACACTGCTACAGAAATACATGTTAATGTACTTTATACAAATGTGCATCTCTTTCTTCTCCATTTGTGTACTACTACAGTATTGTACAGTATTGACTTTGCCAAGTAACCTTTTAGCTACTGTTGAAATCGGTATCTACAGTATTGTAAGTAGCTCAGTGTCATACACAAAGGCATTCAAGCTAGACAGAACTGACGGACTTGTATATAGTATAACTAAACCAGCTTCAAACTTAAAGGTTCCATGTGTAATACTTCTGAGGATCTATTGACAGAAATGCAATATAAGATCCATAACTATGTTTTAAGTGGTGTGTAAAGACCTTACATAATGAACAATTATGTTTTTATGACCTTAGAATGAGCCATTTATATCTACATAACCACGGGCACCCCCTTATATGGAGGTCGCTGTATTTTGTCGTCATGATCCTACTGTAGCCCTCAGCGAACAAATAGCACTAAAGAGCGCATTTCGTCACAACCTTGAAAGAGAAGCAGCCGACAAAGAAGCAGCAGCAGAAGTTGTACGTTTCTAACTATTAGGTAATAGTAGAAGCTCTCCTTTATTAGAAGTGGAATTTTGGACAATTGGAAAGCTCTATTGAGGGAAAAAAATTCAAAGCCATGCAGAAGTTGCCTGTTTTCTGCTGGACAGGTAAGGTATTCAAACTATAGCAATGCAATTGAAAACTGTTGTTTGACAATGTTAGCCTTGTAGAAGCTAGCCATAGTCACAGTGAAAAGTGAGTACTATTGACCGCAAAACAGTAACGTTAGCCTACGCCCTACAGCATTACAAAATATTAGTCATCTAAACCTTTACTACAGTGTTAGAAAAAATAGGAAGTTGGATTGTTTCATGTGATTCTCCTCTATCGTTGTGTAATTGCTTTGCTATCAATAGCGGTTTTTGGCACGGGCGAACCGGGCAACCGCCCGGGGCGGCATTTTTTATGTCACGTGGGGGCGGCACTTAAAAAATATCCTCTGCAACGCAAAGCATTTTTCTATTATCTATTATTTCACTGTGTGGGGAATTGGCGCCCGCTCCAGCTGCAGGCACCCCTGCTTGCTGAAAAAGTGTGGTGCACATAAGCTGTATGAGACGGGGAAAGGGGAGGGGGCGCTGGAAATCTGGGTGGAGGTTGTTAGAGGTTTTGTGTAATACTTCCGGTTACCGCTTTCGGTCCTTAATTCTCAGCTCCCCGCTTGCATTAACATTTCTGATTAACTCTATATTGTGATTACATAACAAAACTTTTTGGGAAATGGTTTTCCTTAAATCAGGAATTTTATGTTCAGTGAAAGGATGTCACAATAATTGGCAGAAACAAAAACTGTTCCTACAGCAGCAGTGTTTTGATTACCGACCATATTTACGAAGCGAGTGCAGTTGTGAGGCGCTTTACGATATGCACACACCACCTAAAGACGACGAGGTGCTTTGGCTGAGAGCACTCAACTTAAAGAAACCACCAAAACGACCCCATGTGTGTTCATATCACTTTGTTGACAAGAGGTCGACTGAAGATCACCGTTTCCCAGAGAAGTGGCTGGGCTATGATGCTCCAGTGAGGATAAGACCTCTCTTCAGGACGTCAACACACTCAGGTAGCCTGTACTGACTAAGTAATCCACATTACAGTTCTGTAGTTACTATTTGTCGTTTCGTCACAAATGGGTTGTTATGCAAAAGTTTCAAGTTTCTCAACTTCAAAGGCTAACTAGCTAGCTATCTAGCTATGTTAATGTTAATTGTAAAATAGGGCTGCACTATTATGCGTATTCCGATTAGATATTCACTCCAGAGCCCGTTCGCATGGCAACAGTATAATGCCCGCAACAGAAACTCAGATATTTCATTTCAAACTAATAGCACTAGTTTTAATTCATTGCAATAAACATTGTGAATTCATTGTAAAGCTAGTGAATTGTAGCCAAATGCAATTGTATTGACTGTGAAAAAATAATAAGAGTAGGCTATGTGATATTAAAAACATGTTAAATGTGCCGTTTTTGCTAACTGGTTATTAAAAACATTAACAAATAAGTTGTACACAAATTCATTAACCCTATTGTCAGTGTCTCATGTACAAAAACACGACTACATTTGAAAATCATTAACTAGAGTCTGTTGTTACCCAAAATAGACTAATTGTAGCAACACATGAACATGGACCCACTACCTTTCTATGAAATTAACAATTGTTAAATTAACAATGATTATCATAATGAATGAGGAGCGCTATTATTTTGAAATAAAATATCCAAGTTCATGTTGCGGGCATTATATACTGTTGCCATGCGAACGGGCTCTGGAGAACATATCTAATCGCGATATGCATAAGCGTGCAGCCCTATTGTAAAAGTATCCTAAATCAAAACTGAGCTAGAACAGTACTACAGTAGGTAAAACCACTGTAGCAATACAACACCTTCTGTTGGGCTAAATCGGAGGTTCTCAAACTGTGGTACGTGTACCACTGGTGGTACTTGGAGCACCCAGTGGTGGTACCCCATTTGACTAGGAAAAAACAAGTGTTTGGTTTATTGAATTGTAACGTTAATCAAACCTGTGTTGGCTGTACAGTAAAGCTTAGCCCATGTAGTTACAGCAGAATTCTCCCCAGCATGAGCCTTCAGGTGGGCTTTTGCGCGTGTGTGTGTTGAGGGGGTATGCCTAGGCTACAAGGCAACTGGACAACTGCAATTTAATGTAATTTTAATATTTCTGATAATTTCTAAGTAGGCCTATGTTAGGGCTGGGCGATATGGACCAAAATGAATATATCAATATATTTTGTGGCCTTAACGACTAACGATATTATATATCTCGATATTTAGTTATTTAAAAAGTTTGGAAAGTGTGTACACATATGTAAAGAAAAAAAGTGGATTTTCTTTATTAAAATTAACAAGTGAAGAATTGCACTTTCTTGGACAAAGAGGTGTGCAAGACACAGACATTGTTTTAGAACATTTGCCAAGCTCTGTCAATTTAATATTCAAATGTATTTAAGAAAAAGAATAATGCTCAATAATATTAGATGTGATGAGTAAGTATGACAAACGTGTATGCAGAGGTTCTCAATCTATTTGTCATTTTGCCATGACAGTGGCTAACAGTGGGTCATATGAATAAAGAAACAATATGAAATAATTATATATATAGTTATATAGACAGGCTTGTGTACTGCTTATTTTAAACTCTTCTTTTTTGTGAAGGTCATATCCTGCTCAAAAGCATAACTCAAATATACTGACAAAACTCGATATATCGCCCATCCCTAGCCTATGTGTTATGTTCCCCCTGGAATGTGCTTTGAGAAATGTGCTAATATACTGTCTGACTAGCCCCACTGCTGAGGATGAGCCTCTGTCGGGGGGGGGGGGCTCGAAGGGGGTCTCGCCCGGGGTGTGATTCAATGTAGAACCACCACTGTTTGCTATGTAGGGAGAAATGTGCTGGTTACGTTTGTGAGACAAACAGCTGATTAGTACTATTTACTATTTATAAAATAACAGCTCATATTAGCCACTAAACTTTCAAACGCTGTTTGAAAAAATAGGTAATGTTAGTTGGATTTTTATTTAGAAAGCATGATGAAGCCAGACGAATACGGGAGTGACACAGGCAAAAATCACTGGTAACCATCAGTGTGGCTTTTCCTAGATAGAAGGCTCTTATGAAGGAAACATGTATTCAAAGCAACTTTTTTCTTATCTTGTACTAACTAACATGGAAACAAGCTAGGTAAGGTCAGTGAATAAAACACTAACACAATGATGAACAAGTAAAAATAACCTTCGAAATAACATAGTTATATTGAATAATACATTTTTTACTTAATAATTAAGTAAATATCTTAATATCTCTATATAAAGAAACCTCATGGCTTGACTATCTACTCTGCTGTCTCAGATGACGACATATTTTATCCTACGTCGGCCACCGTAGCTTAGCTTTTGTGTTTGCAAAGGGAAGGGTAGGAAGAGAGTGACTGGCTGCTTGCAATTCACAAACCATAACACTAGATGTCACTAGAAATTACACACTGAACCTTTAAGCAGTTATTTTGCAGAAAGATGATCATATTGGCATTCTCTGGCAAGACACGCGTTCCTGAATTATTTCCCGGACTTCGATTTTTTGTTTGATGAAGAAAATCAATGTCTAGGATATTGTATATAATTCGCGGGCTTTAGAAAGCAGCGATTACAATGCAGGAGACTTTCAGGACATACGTGAGACTTGGGATGTCTGATTATTATTTTGCGCTACCGTATATCTCAGAAGTACTGTACTCCCAAATTACATTCTCAGGAAAATATTTTGAAAACATGATTTACATTGTATGCCAACATATTTAGGGTGTTTTTGCGTTTCAGCTGGCCTTTTTTGTTATTAGTCTATTCGTCCTTCTGTTACGTTGCACCTGCATATATAATTTCGCCGGTTCATGCAAGAACATTCCAAACATTCATTCCATACATTCAATAGCATTCAAATTATATACTAACGTTCACGGTTAAGCCATGTGGTTACTGAAGTTAAGGTTTGGATTAGGGTGAACATTAGCTACTAAAAAAATAAAATGTGCAACACGTTTGCATCACACGGGAATGAAGAACAAAACAGACAAAGCTTCCATCTGAATATAAACTCGCAAACTCCGGGATGAAATTCGGGATAATATGGCATTTTAAAAGTAGCCTACGTTTACTGTAGCTAGATAACGGTGGACTGCAGAGAAAGTGAGATTTTTTTGCGTCCCTTTCGGAGCATCAGAGGGAAAATATTTCAGTCTACACATTAAGTGGAACCGAAATGAGGAACCGTAATTTGCGTTCTAATCCGGTCCGATTCCTCCCGGTTGCGTAGGAAAGGTTGCCATAGTGGAACCGGGTTTCGGTACCCAACCCTACTCATGGGTTGTGCTCTTAAAAGTCAAATAAAGGCAGTGCAAGGAAAACTAGTGTTGCCAGGCTAATGAAACCTGTTATATCTAGTTTGCTGTGTAGAAAACACACAAGAGCGTACAAATTGGGAACTCATTTGGAACTACAACAACCTCTGAAGAACAGGCTTGGCTCAGTGTGCTGAAAGCACACCACATGCAACACATGCTGACACAACCATCCAGCGATGAGTAGGGGTTAACCTGATATGTCCAACAGCTGTTAAGCTCACTTCATTACATTCAACATCCTCCGGCCAGGTCACCAACATGCCTCTGGGTTGACCCAAAGAACCCCTGCTTTGACACCCCTCCTTAAGGCATAAAGCACTGCCTTTGAATAAACCGTGCTTCACCGAGTGGTGTCAGCAATTGGATGCCATAAATACGATAGATATTTCTTGCTAAAATAACAGGTGTGAACCTGTTTTTCTCTTAACTTTCCAGTATAAAGAAAAATGGCATACCATTGCTAGGCTTAAAAAAACATGCCGGAGTGAAATATCAGGTTGTGGGTTTTCCCACATTCCCATTGCCTAGCTGCCTAATGCCCGTTTACATATTAAATGAAAGTAATCCATTATGTTGTGCCAGATTTCATTTATTTCTGTGGAGATCACTTACAACAACAGAGATGAATCACAAGCCCCTAGTAGCTGCTGAAGTGCACACTGCATTACTAACACACAGCTAGGGTTTGCCAAAGAAACAGTTAGTTACCGGCTTAGCGTTTTGTAGGCCAGCTTCACTTGCAAGTAAAAACAGTAGAAAAAGCGAAAGCCACATACTTTATATTTCTATATATCAATGTATCATATTTCTCTTCTATACATCATAAGGAAAAACATTAGAAAGGGAACTAGGCCTAAGGATTTTGGCTTCAAATATCACAGAGATATGCAATCTATTTGGACATATGTGACTTTTTAATCACTAGATGATAATAAAGAAAAGTAAATATGTAACTCCGGGTTGTGGACATAACACAACCATGATGTCTAACGAACCTTGACCTGTTACCTTACTGGACCATAAGACATGCATTTCAGGTGGGCTGTCCTGAAATATCACATCTAGACTATTTAGAGACAAGTCTCTCATACTAGGGATGCTCATATTGACCGTTTAACCGTTAACCGAAAAGAAAACATTTGACCGATTAATACTATCAGTTAAACGGTTTAGAATTTTTGTTTTTTACGTATATAAGGCTTATATTTGTTAAATTACGTGGCGTGTTGACACGTGCAACCAGAGCCTGGCGCTTCGTTTTGAAAGGTGGGGAGATATAGGTAATGGAGTGAATTATACCGACAGCCTGTTTTGCGTCTGCAACGCGTTCTTCATTTAAAATGACAACCCTTGGACATATGATGACTGTGATATTAACTTGCACTTTCATTTTTTCATCACAGCAACGTATAACGCTATCGTATTGGGAAGCATATATTATTTTATCGACTATAATTCATCACGCTCCTGATGCATTATAGCGGACAAAATAATGTCACTTTAAAAACAACACACTTTATTTTCAGAGAGGACCGTAATGGTCATTTCAATGGAATGGGTGCGCTCGGCAGATATTGTATAGTTAATAAAATAACGCATAGCAAGCGTTATCAACATTTTGTTTTGTGTTAATGAAATATAGCCCTTATTTGCAGTAGTCCTCCTGTAAGCAACAACCTTGTTCCAAATTGTCACCGACTGTTTTCATTCTATAATTTGACAACTCGGTAAACACTGCATCAAGGCTACTTTCCTTTGAATGACAACAGAAAGTAAAAACGTCTGCGACGAATTTTCAGCGACAATATTTTGGTTGGTGTGGACTGTACACCAGTGTAGCTAAGTTGAACCTTAAGTCTCCGTGGTGAAACCAAACATTGACACAGCTTTAGTTTCAACATATCGTTTAGTGTGGACTTTGCACCCGAGTGAACTTATACGCAAAGCTGCTGCACCCAGCAGCTGTTGTTGATCTGTTCTGTATGCTGTTTAGACATTGAAACAAATCTGTGCATTTTTTTTGTATATTTCACGAGTTACAGACACTGGTCAATACATTTTTTATTAAAAGATAATTTAATCTTATAATCTTATCAGTTAACGGTTAATAATCGGATAACGAGTTGCGGTTGTTGGTTGGGAAAATTACCTGAAATGAGCATCCCTATCTCATACAAAAGAAAAAATAAAGCGTTTGATGCCTTCACTGAATCTCTTGGTAGTTTAGACATGACCCAATTCCTGGACAGGTTATCATATTGAAAGTTGACTCAGCTGGGGTGACAAATCATAATATCAAGGAGAATAGGCTGGGAGGCATTTTCCCAGATGAACTATCCATCACTTTACTCAGAAACCCAAGTCCAAATAAAAATCTCTGAAATGCATTATTGAATTTTCAATTCCTGAACTGAAGGTCACTGCTTCGAATGTAGCATTAGCATACACTATTTAAACTTCAAGACTGGCTATAGCTGAAACAATTGTGGCAGTCGAAGGCAGTGCAAGTATTGACATGGTGACCGCTGATGAACAGCTTATTTTGTATAAAGACAATCACTTTAAGATCTGCTGGCAAACCCATTCGTGTCATCCTCTAGCTGTAACATTAGACTGAATGTGGTGAAAGCAGTAAAAAAAAGAACAAATGCAGTAGGTAACGAGTTTAAAAGAATTGCAGGGAAGAGAAAAGAGAACAGTGGCAGGCAGCAAAGTTGCTGAATAAACCTGAAAGAGGGAGAAGAGTGAGAAAAAAAATGAACATGTTAGATGAAAAGAGAAAACAGATGAATGTACCTGGCTTAGAGGTAAAAAAAAAAAAAGTTTGGGAATTTGAGAATGTTATAGTTTTGTTTTTATGCATCCGGGAAAGCAAAATTTTGCCGTTTTAAATCTCCTGTAACAATGACATTAGTCATTGCAGAGCATGGAGTTAGGAGGGGGAAAAACAAGATGAAAAGAGGAGCCAAGGTCAGGAAGTTCTCACCTCTAAGGGGGTAGACAGGGTAACGGTGGGGGAGCTTAGGCTACGGGCGCGGCGGATTTGGGGTTCAGTCAGGTGGCTGTTGTTGGTTGTGGAGGAGGTGGATGCGGCTGCAGCCCCAGTGCTAGAGGTGCTCGGGCCGTCTTCAGTATGCTGTCAGGGAAAGAGACTCTTTGGTTAACACGGGTAAGGGGAGGAGACGGCTTTCCATACAGCCCTGTCAGAGGAGGTATAGTTTAATATATAGCTCTGGAAAATATTTAGAGACCACTACAAATATTTCTTAAATCAACCTCATTGAGAGCACCGCATTTTTTGCAAATAAATGCTCTGAATGTTAGTATTTTTATTTTAGAATTTTGGTAAATTGTGTCAATATTTCTTGGAATAAAACAAAATAGTAAAACCAGAGCCACTGATGATTTTGCAGTGGTCACATTTTTTTTCAGAGCTGTAAAGTTTAAATGGATGAAGGGGTTTTTAAGAATGAGAGATCAATCAGGAGTCAGGAATTTCATGGACAATGAAGACTGAAGGATAGACAGTTGAAATATGAGGGAAGAGTTAAAGATATAGCTGTTTTTAACATGTTAGATCTGATTTTCCATTTACTTTTAGTGTTGGAGATTCAGGTACAGTTGTTTCTGAGATTTCACAAGCTGCGCACACAAGCAATATATAGCAGTGGACAGAGACACATGACAAAACACACTCTAAACAGTCTTCTCATAAAAACATGGTCAGGCAGAAGGTGATATTTGTAGATAGAATGTAGTTTAGAGTCTTACTAATTTGTGCATGATTTGTGCATGCAAATAAATATTTCACAACAATCTCCCATTCATCAAAGCTTTAAGTGAAAGTTGACCCATTCATACACATGTAATTTCCTTCTTCCTGTGCTTATGGGTGATTCTCCATTATGTGATTTTTGGGGGTAGTCAGATTTCTTGTCATCCACTGTAATGGTTTATGAAAATGTATCCAAAACATGCACCAAACCAACATTTCATTTGTATACTGTTTGATCCAATGTATAAATTGAAATGTTTTCAACCACAAGCACAGAAACTATAAGAAAAAATCCACACACTAGAAAGGAACACAAAAAGTATAATAAGGCTGGTTACAAAGTGATGAAGAGAGGGTGGAGGAGGGAAAACAACATGCTCAGCTAAAATTGAAATGGGTCCCCGTTGCTTTTCTCATCCTGGGGTCAAGCTTCAGTACCTGTAGGATAGGCTTGGTCCAGGTGGTGCAACGGTTGTTATGATTGACGTAATATGTGCGCCCCTTCGAGTCCTTCCTCTCTTCCCATCCCGGAGGGAGCCCGGGAGTGGTCAGGCTGTAGGCTGCGGAAGGAGACTGAGCGTAAAAAAGCAAAAAAACATGTCAGTCATGCCTGGAAAACATAGACATCTGGAAAAAAGACAGTGTGTGAATACATTGTTTTACACATTTATAAGCAATCTAAAAAACATTGGGTGTGCGTTGTTTAGATTGACAGTGTTTGTAGTCCAAAATCAGAACTACAGTATAAGTAGCCTAGTGCTATTATAAAGGCTGCAGTTTCTAGAGACTCACAGGAGCAGGCCAGCAGAAGCACGACAGCTTTAGAAAAAAACAAACATACAATGACAAACAAACCACATAGAACAGCTTTCCATCCATTTCACATACAAAGTAAAAGCTGGTCCCTATAGGACAGAATCCCAAACTTCCATAACCAAGGTGACAACTTTGGAGCAACATGACCACTTCACAGAAGCACAGACAACAAAACAACATTCAAACGAACCGGTACAAATACAAAACAAACAGCCATTGAACCGTTGTGAAGAAAATGTACACACTTTGACTTTCTCAGTTAGTTGAACGCTCAAAAACTGTCTGGGGCACACTAACGCATCAGACAACACAGAAATGTAGGAGTGGTCCTAACTGATTAACCACATGTGGAACTGAACACCAAGTTGGTTCACCATGGGATTTGTGGTAAAGGAGAACAAAACTGAAAAATCTGATGGAAGAGAGATGCAAGACCAGGCCAACATTACCATGGGTTCCTCAACTCCAGTGACTGTTTGAGCTCTGCTTCTTCTGGTTTGGGTGCTCTGCTGGTAGAATAAAGCTTTCTTTAGAGGAACAGATGTTGGGGTGGGGTCTTAGTTGGGGAACAAAGGACCAGTGAGACTTGAGGAGGGAAAATACATGTGTGGGAAACGTTTCTGTCAAAAAAAACAGAAGGTGAGGCACATTGGGATGAGGCCTGGCAGGAATCAGTCCAGTGACAGACGGACCAATCCATAAGGGTATGTGGAGGAGGACAGAGTCTTGTGATAGGTAACAAGGTAGTGGAGGAAAAGTGGCATGGGTGCCAACAGCTGCAGACCACACTTAGGAAGTGATGGGAATATTCAATCAGATTACAGTAGGAAATAATTGAGTAGGATCACAGTGCAGAGACTGTCATTGTTTGATTAGATTAGGGGTGAAGAATAGCGAGGGTGAAGAAGAAAAAAAGCTGAATAAGAAGCTTGTCGCCAACGGTATTGCAACGTAAGTATACGTTTGTGATTATCGAAGTCCCATTTCCAAGCTCCATGGCAAAGCACAAACAGAAGTAATGACTAATGTCAATGTTACAAGAGATTTAAATGGCACAATTTTGCTGCCCCGGATGCACAAAAACAAATCCATAATATGTCTTATACCAAATATTTTTGCAGTATGGCTATGCAAAGAAACGCTTGCTAAGCACTCAACATATTATAAAACAAAAGAATCTGTTTGAAAAACAGGTTTCTTCAATTTGGCACCACAGCTGTTTATGACTGCAGCGTACTGATCACACAAAGTGAGGAAAGAATAGTGTTGCTCAAAACACTGGATGAACAACTGCTGAGCTATATGTCAAGGAGAACAAGTGTGACAGTGACTAATCTAGTTAGGTTGTTCTCTTAAATGTTGAATAAAGCTGCACCAAAGAGATCTGGACAATAGGACTGAATTTCATTCTTATTCATCAGAATGTTGACATACAGTAGCCTATGATTGATCTGAAAGCATTCTTTTCTATAGAGGTACTGTAGGATTTTGCTGCCACGCAATCCACAACCAACTGTGTTTACTTGAAAGCCAAAAAGAGTGCTATAAACTCTATAGCCAAATAAGTCAGTAGTTTGTTATGACTCATATGTTTTTTGGCATCCCTCCTGCTGCAATAACTTAAAATGTATCACAGTATTCATAAAAACAAATGGCCAAAGAACAACATCAAATGAGTTTACAACAGAATAATCTTTGTGTAGATCAGCATTTCCAAACTACGATCCTCAAGTACCACCAACAGCACATGATTAAGTTGTAGCCCTAAACAAAAAATAAATGATTAATTACAGAGAGAAACACTGGGATAGACTCATGGTTGGCTGCGTTATGTGCACTCCACAGATAGATAGACTGCAAAGTCAGGGAAATAAATAACCAACCACTATCAACCTGACCTGGATATGTTGTAATAGTCCTTGTTTTACTCTATCTTGCATTTGTGTTTAACTAAATAATATTTGCTGCACAATCTAGACAGGCATGCTAGATCAGACCATTTGAAATACTTACTAGAAAAATCTAATACAATCTGAACCAAGAGAACAACCTAGGAAAATGTTCTCAGCAAAAGCAATGACATGTGGCTATTGGATTTTCCTCCTACTGTGACACATAGAGTCCAGTAAAAGTCCTGCTACCTTTATAAACCTTGCTACCCACTCACATTTGGCATCAATAATTCAGGTCAGCAAATAAATAAATGCTGATATTCCAGTGTGTGTAGTTTTCCCTTTAGTAGGCTTGGCTCCCTGCTCTGCCTGGCTGCAATGACTCAGGTTCTGGGATATGTTTAATTAAGACCGAGTTACTGCCACTGCTACAAGAAATGCAGCGCAGAGAGCAGAGGTTCTGACACAGACTGGGATGAATCACTGTGAGCCATGAATCACTGAGGAGGAGGAAGAGAAGGTAGAGAAAAGGCTTGTGTTGTGAAAAGGACGTAAGGACGAACAACAACAACTTAAGGAAGAGAACTGAGGAGGGCATAGAAAAGGAGATAAAGTAAATCCAGTGTGTACTGCCAGAGGCCTTGAGGGAGGAAGAAAGAAGAGACAGGTGGAATGAAGAGAAAGGAAGAGGAGGGGTGGAGAAGTAAGGAGGGAGAGGGCCGTACCACTGGAGGAGGGAGCTGGGTCTGGTCACTGACCCCATCTGTCATACTGGAAGAACGTAGTCTGGAGGAAAGATGGCTCTGCTAACAAAAAGAAGACGGGAGGTGAAGAGGGCAAGAGAAAAAGAGAGAGGCGGTAAGAGATGGAGGGAGGTAGGAAGAGGGAGAGAGATAAAGGAATGAGGAATCAAGTTAAAGCCAAGGTGCTCAGGAGTTACATTTGACAAAGTCATGCTATGTTAATACTAGATTCAGAAGTGTTCTCACCACAGCAGCGGCGTGGCTGGGGCCGGCCGTCTCTCCGTTGATGTCCGGCGTCTGCTCGTTGGAGGTGGGCGTGAGAGACAGCCGCAGGTTGATCTCCTCCGAAAACTCCTGGTGGGTCGGGAGGACTGCCGTATGGGGGGTGGGTGTTGACATAGAGGAGGAAGAGGGGCCTGGAAGTGGCATGTTTGGACTCTCTTCTGTGATTGGGTCCCATGACTTTACACAGAAAGCAAAGTGGGTTTGTTGGGAAGTCTGGTAATGACCCAGCTAAAGAAATGTTCAACACTGGCAAACCTGTTAGATATAAATAGCTGACTAGCCAACTCATTGGAAGTTCTTAGCATATCCTGCTGCTTAGGATTCATTCAATACATTGGATATTTTTCTAAAAAATTCCAGGGTATTCTGGTCTTCCCAGTGGCCAAAGACTCTGCATCAGGAGATCAAAAGTCACTCACGTCATCCATGTCCCTGGGTTCTACATGCTCGTTCTCCAGGTCCTCAGAGATGTGTCGTCTGGAGCGGAACACTCTGTGGGCCTGGATGCTGTTTGCACGCTGCTGATTGTCATTCTCTACCTCAGAAACATCGTCACTATAGTATAAGAGAATAAATGCAAAATAGTAGTGAGACCTGGGGTATATCAGAGCACCTTGTCCCAAGCTTAGGGGGACACCTGAGGTTGTAATACGAAACCTACGGGGATAACCAATGTCCTAGCACAGAGCACTGGGGTACACAAGAGGACCTAGTAATGAACCATGCGGGACAGCTAAGGTCCAAGTACAAAGCCTAAGTGGACAAAGATGTCCTAGCACTGAGCCCTGTGGTACACCAGTGGGACTAGTATAGAGCCATGTGGTTTACTAGTACTAAGCCATGGGGGACACCAGGACCTACTTCTCAGCCTAGGGGGACACAAAACATTCTAGCACAGAGCCCTCGGGGCACAAAAGGACCTAGCACTGAGTCATAGGGGACATCAGATGATCTAGTTATGAGTTACACCAGAGGCCCTATTACAGAGCAAGAAGCATAGCAATGACCACAATCTAAACTGTAACTCTAAACTCATTTACTAGATGACACAGAAGACCATGACTAGTTGTATAACATCTAGCCATGTCACGTGTTATTTGTCAAAAAGCTGTTGTGCTTGTTTAGCAACGATGCTCCCTTGATACTCAGATAAACTTAATATTTTTTTAATGCTATCACCAAAAATCCAATCTAATTGAAATATGCATTACATTAGGGCTGCAACTAAAGATTATTTGGATAATCGAATAATCTGTAAATTATTTCTTCGATTAATCAATGACCTAAATGTATGCTATAAAACATGTGCAAAACATAGGCTAATTTCTTTAGTAAGGTGCAAAATATGGTATTTTTTACCTTGCTTAGACAGACCTAAGATGTTAAAATAATTTTCTACAAAACAATTATAGAAACAGCTTTTATAGAACATAGTTGTAAATAACCTTAGAATAAGACCTGTTGAATAGTAATTTTGTTGCTTTACGTATTTTACCGGTTTAAGCTCATTTTGACACATTTACTGTTTTTGATTTAGAATTACTTTTATTTGGAAATGACTTTGGAGTTTCTACTGTGCGCAACAGTAGTTGAAAAACTATAAAAGTAAATCACATAGTGAAACGTTTAACAAATTAGCATCCCCAAAGAGGTACAAGTTTAGCATATGTTGTAATACTGTAATAGTAAGATCTGGGCCCGTATTTATCAAGCTTCTCAAAGTGCCATTTTAGTCTTAAGTGCTGAGAATTGACAAAATTTACTCCTACTCTCAAACTTAAGTGTAAAAGCAAGTTATTAAATTTCTCAAAGCTAAGAATCACTCTCTCTCCCAGCTATTTAAGACCGCTCGAGAGGTCTCAAGTGGCTAAGAGTTACCAGTAGGGGCTTGTGATGGCGTAGACAGAGACGTGCGCAAATCTTTTAGGAGAGGAAGAATGTTTTTGTAATTGTTTGACGCTGCTTAATTAATTAAAAATGGTATTGTTTGGACAGAGCAGGCATAATCTTTGTCAGCAACTGAGTGAGGAACGTAATTTCACCAGTGACATTTATGCAGCAATTCATTTCCAGATTAATTGAAGGTGGTGATTATGCTTTGTTTGCAACACAATGCTGATGATTTGGCCCATCACAACCATCAATAAGCCGAATTCTAATGGAAACAATTATTGCACTTACAGCTCAACACATTGTCACGCGTTTCACTGACTTCCCAACAACACCCCGCATAATCCAACAGAAGCAAACACAATTCATGCAAATTGCCGGCTTCCTTAGAGTAGTAGGTGCAATGGATGGCACTTATAAAGATCATTGCTCCCAGCATCAACAAGAATGTTTATATGAATAAGAAAAGGTACCACAGCATCAATGCACAAGTTGAGTTTGATGCAGACTACAACATTTTGGATGTGGTACCCAAATGGCCTGGGTCTACCCATGACGCGCGATATTGAATGAAAGTGGCCCGAAGCAGCTGTTTGAAAGGCACTTTCTGCCGACAGAGGATACCCGTTCGTGGCTGCTCACTCCTTTTCATATGCCACTGACAGAAGCCCAAATAAACTACAGGTAGCCTTTTTGTAAGCTATTTATTCACAATTGTTTCATAGTTTATTAATAGAACACTGGATCATAATATAGGCAATATATAATATATCCCTTCACAGGGCACATCGTATCACACGAAGTGTGGTGGAGAGGGATTGGCCAGTGGAATCGCAGATTCCATATTCTTTACTCAGAAATTCAACAACAGCAAGCAGTGTTTTTTATTCTCTCCAGTTCGGTTATCTTTTGGAATCCATGATGGCTATGATTACATCAGTAACTCTAGGCTATATATAGGCAGGTCAGTTAACAGCACACTCGTTTGAAATATTTAATTGAGAAATAGTGGAAAACATGTTGGATTCTTTTTTGATCTTTAATTTACAATGTGTATATCATAATGGATTCTCTTGAAAATCCATTATGGACATCTATTCAGTGATTGGATCTTGCCTATGTCTTCATCCAAAATCCCGTTTGCAGCACAGCAAAGTGTCGTGAATCATCTCTAAGACTGACACTTAAGATTTAGTCCTACACTTCACTAAAAGTAGGACTGAGATGTTGGATAACTAACTTTTACTCTTAAGTCAAGTCTTAGTGTGTTCTTAAGAGTAATTCTAAGAAGCTTGATAAATACGGGCCCAGGTTTGTGTTTTAAATTAGTTTTGCACTATAACTCTTTCTGTTTGTTTACTTGAGTAGTTTGTTTAGTGTTAATGAGCTTGCTAGATTAATGTTAGCTCTACTGCGTCTGCTCTACCACAAACATTAATTAGCCAGCTAGTTAAATACACTTGTCGTGCAATGTTAAAGTGGATTTGATTTAATAGACCTTTTAAGCTGGATCGCGACCAAACACCGGCTATTTGATAAATAAGAACTACCTGCTGTGGAAGGAACTATTCCTCATTTGAAAACGCAACGCATGCTATTATTATTTAGTAACTTACACTGCTGTTGAGTCCTCTTCGCTTATCACTGCAACCTTTTTTCTTTTCAATTGCTCCCTCATTACGGTTGTGCTCCGGTGCCATGCCATTTATGTTTTACACTGTTTATTTTTTTACAGAGTTTGTATGTAAAACCTTTTTGTTGAATTTAAAGTGAAGTTCTGCCATTATATCCAACATTTCGTTCAGACAGTTGTTTAAAATGTTTTTTTTTCTTTAAGTGACGTAGCTCCACCACACAGCGAGCAACAACATAGACCCAATGAAATGTTGCCAACAATTTTGATAATTGATATTTATCGATTTCATAGATTCGTTGTTGCAGCCCTAGATGTACATGTTGTTTCTTTGTTTACTGACCCACTTATCCATGTTTCCCACCTGTTTGTTGAGCTAAATCAGCCACCCACAATACTGGCACCATGCTGCAACAAACAGGAAGCAGAACAAAATGTGCACAAACATAGATATCCATGTTTGGTTTTCATTTGGAAGAAGCTAGTAGCATCTGACAGATGGATTTAATTATCAAAGTCAAAGTTGTTTATTTGTCATATGCATCGAATGACATCACATCATCCTATGCAGAGAAATTCTTGTATAGGATGATGTGATGTCATTCGATGCATATGACAAATAAACAACTTTGACTTTGACTTTGATAATTAAATTATGTCCTGGGCATCGCTTGTAGATGAAGCAAACAACAATATTTTAATCAGAACCGTTCTCCCAACTGGTTATTACCTCAATCTTGGGAAAAGTGCCACCAACCTGGCACAGACACATCCTGGATGCGCTGTACTGCTAGACTGAAATACGGTCACTGTAGATCTCACTGGCAGCTGGGCTGACTCTTAAACCTAATACTAGAGCATTTATGATAATCTTGTGTACATACACGGTGCTGGGTCGTTTCCACTGTGTAGTTCGGTTGTTGTGGTTGACGAAGTAGGTTCTGCCGAGGTTGTCTACCTTCTCCTCCCACCCGGGGGGAAGTGGGGGCTGGACCGCCTGGGGCCTCTGTACACTTGGGTCAGCTGAGTCATTCACCTCCCAACCCTAAGGAACACACAGGCACTGCTTAAACACTGCAGGGAGAGAGTAAGAGATATAGCACAGACGAGTGCCCGAACGATAAAGGATTTTTAAGGCTGATACCGATACAAATATCTGGTGATTCAAAAATCAGATATTCCATTATATTGGCCAAAATATATTTTTTTAAATCCAGAAACGAAATAATATGATAATGCAGATTAAAAATAAACTTGTTTGTTTTATTGTCACAACAGAACAGAGGAACATCAAAATATATTAAAGTTCTGATAAATAAAATGTATAAAAATACAAACTTAAGATATGAAACTTAAAGTCCTTTGAACAAAAACACAACAGCATCAAAAAAATCTAAGTTCTGATAAATAACAACAGCAAAATATAACTTATATACAGTATATGTAGTGTACTGAATCAGTTAGTCCTCAATAACCGCAGTTCAGCAGAGGCAGGTTTATTATATTCATTTATCGACCATTATATTTGCCGATATCGATAGTTTGGAAAATGCCTAATACCGGCCGATAATATCGGCCCCATAACTGAACATAATAATTTGAAGGTTGACTTTGTCTTTTTTTTGTATTACAAACACTTCTTTTATTGGTCAGATGAAATATGCTAATTCTTTGAGATATGAAGTTTGGGTTTTCATGAGCTGTATGCCAAAATCATCAGTATTAAAACAATAAATTACCTGAAATATTTCAGTTGGTGTGCAATGAATCTAAAATATATGAAAGTTTAATTTTTATCATTACATTATGGAAAATAATTAACTTTATCACAATATGCTAATTTCTTGAGAAAGACCTGTATATCGGCCGGGCTCTAGCACAGACAGGAGAAAAACTACTATTTCCCTTTAGGTGTATCTTACATTTCACCATCTGATGGACTGCATTTTCGGTCTGTCTGGGTATCGGTCTGATCTTAAAAAGTATAATGTGGGTGAGATTGTCTGCAATTGTTGTCCCCTGTTGTCTTGCTAAATGTCATCTTGCATGGTTTTAATGTGAAAATCCATGTGCTATTTTGCTCTCTCACCGCACCACATCTCTCACTCTCCATTTCTTTGTGAAATACAGATGAAGACACAGACACAGCAAACACATACTTCAGTTTTCCAACAGATCAAATTTCATAAACTGAGGGGAAGAAAATAATTGAGTGAGTGAATTGTGTTTCCAGAGAGAGGCCAGACCAGACACAGACTAGACATTTCCCCTTTTAGCAGGAGCCAACTTGTGTCCTGTCCCCACCTCCCTCCTCATATGTGTGCATGTCTTCTTACCTCTGCCTCTTCCCTGGTTATCCCTTCTGTGGCTTCTTCCTCTGGACCTCCAGTCTTTGGCAGGTAGGCCATCTTCAGCCGCAAATAACCCTTCACCCTGGACTTGTGGCTGGATGGAGAAGACACCACAACAAATGCAGTTAATTACTTATTAGTAAGTAATAGAGAATGTGACATGATAAATACATGGTTTGGCTAGGAAAATAGCAGAGCGGCAACATAATCCAGAAAATGACTAATATTGATTACAGTGCAGTCAGTTTGAACAACAAAAATTAATGTTCTTAAAGCGTGTAGTTTCTGTGATACCTAACCGTGAGTCATGCATGGATTAAGAAAATGGTGAGAAAGGAGAGGTGGAAATCGTTCCTTATAATGTGCAGTGTGTGTGTTTCTTTCCCTGTCACCTTCGTCTGTAGTCTGGAACTGACCTTCGTGGCCGTAGGAGGAAATCTTTAAACGTGTATGGCCTTTCCATTGTCGGATCCTCCGTCTGAAAAACAGAAACTCATTGATTTGACAATCATCAAGGGACAAATTAAATGTATTTGTAAAGTGTTTCTATATAATCTGATGCCACAAACCCGGCCTAGACACTGTAGAGTAACCAAAGTTGGCTGCACTAATGTCCATATGTTGAAGACATTTAATGAAAACATAGCGAAAATATGTTCAAGAAAAATAACAAAAAGCCATACCATCTATTACGAACACTCTGCCATTGTTATTGGGTCAAACACATTATGACAAATATCCTCAAAAACTAAACATAGCTTGACTGGTACAATACAATCTGCTTACCATGAACAAAGTTGAAGTTTAATAACAACATAACGTTAACATATTTTCAGAAAATAGATCTTAGCTCTAGAATTATGACAATGGGTTTGAGCCTGACCATGGGTTCTCTGACTTTCTCTGGGCCTCCTGCAGGAGGCAGCGCAAAGTTGGCATAGCGCTGCCCGGGATTTGGGTTAAATAAATCAGATTATATTACCACGTCACTCTCCAGCTACTCCTTGTGTTCAGATTGGGCACCTGTAAATTCAATCGCAGAAGTATAGTTGGTGAACATAATCATCACGTGCATGATCTGACTAAAGGCTTCCGTGTTGGGTAAACAGTGCCAGACAAATCGGTGGCTCAGGCGACAAGTGGTTGGATGAATCATGTGGGTGCGCCCCTCATCTTCCCACAGATCTGTACAAGGCATTGAGGAGGTGCCGACAACGCAGGATTAGATGGAATTGGGAAAGGAGGAAAATCAAGGCAAAAAAATCACTAAAAAATTTAGAAAAAAAACAGTTTCATTAATTCATCATAATGTTTTCGTCTTCTCAAGGCCCCCCTGGCAGTTCTCTCTGTCGCCCCAGTGGCCCGGGATCCCAGTCAAGAACTGTGGTGTTAAATAACTAAAATGTAAATATACACAATACAAATATGTTAACACTCCTACTGTGTTTTAATAACAATTTTCAATTATTTTGTCATGTGGTTAAATTTTTCCTGTTGAATACAGCTGGAAAGCTAGGTTAGCTGTGTAGCTAATTAATTGGAGTGTGTTACCAAGCTATAACAGGTGCACACGTGAGAGGCAAAGCTGATGGTGTGTTGTTTTGCTCAACTCTGCATAGAATAATTACAATAAACACACCAGTCGGGTCTTCAGATTACTATAAAATGTTAACCCAGCCACAATGCAGAATTCATCACGCTATAGACAGTAACCTGAGATGCAGCATGGGAGGTCTGGAAATCTCCAGGTATTATGTTTGGCTATTAACCTATGTATTGTTTATCTTGTAGCTCTTGGGGATATTTTTGAAAAGCATTCACTTGTAGGCAGAGTTGCTGTCATGTTAAATGCTTATACATAAACTCAGCAAAAAATGAAACCCTGATCCTCTGACTTACAGTAACTGCTGTCAGTTTTCAGAAAAAATTACATGTGAGAATATTTGTATTATCATTAAGATTCAACAACTAAGAAAAACTAAGTTCCACAGACATGTGTCCAACAGAAATTGAATAAAGTAACACTCAGTATCTGGTGTGGCCACCAGCTGCATTATAGCCTGGAAAAATCCAGACCCAAATCCGGAGGAGATATGGGTCTGGCATCGAGTAATGAAAATGACCCAACTCGAGAGGCAGCACCAAGCATGCATTTGAAAATCTTAAGGTACGCAATTGGATAACACTACGACCAATCACCAGTGGTTTTTCGCTAAGCCCCTATGGCGGAGCTAACTGGTAGATAAAACTCTTGCCGTATCAGGTCGCAAAACGGCAAAAACGTCATTTTATAAAAAAGGAACGATTCGAGCGCCGTCTTCTGTTCCTCTTTTAGTAAAAAGCCAAGTCTAACTCGTTCATTGTAGTGGCCAAAGTCGTTTTAAACAACTGGTGTTAATCCATAGCGATCTTACAATGTTTACTAATGACTTCGAGGTCGCAGCGCTGTCGTGTCGTCATCCGTTTACCACACCTCTGGCACGCCTATATCAGATACACCGATGTGATTGGTGCAGCTCGGCTACAAGGGCATTGTTAATGAGCAGAATTACTCTGTGCCAGAGTAACTTGCTGAGCAAATTCAAATTGTGCTCTCGCGAGAACTCTGGATTTCCAGGGTAGCTGCATTAAGTACTGCAGTGCATCTTCTCCTCAGGGCCTGCACTAGATTTGCCAGCTCTTGCTTTGGCGCCCCATTCAGACCAATTGCATCACGGTTGCATAAACGTTTACGCAGCGACGCAACTATAATTTTGGCATGCATTCACTGTACATGGAGGAACAAATAATTTTAGCAGTCTCTGCGAGACCTTGTTTGTATGACATGTCTGTCAATAGCTACAAAGTCAACAGCATTGGGGCTGGTCCTCCATGTATAACAGCGTGATTACCAATGCTTTTCTCAATGTTAATGTCATTTTTGAAAGAGGCTGTAATCTCATCTATCTTGGATTTATCCAGAAGTATTATCTAGAATATTTGCAAAAAATTCACCTTTTCCTAACCAGGTGTGTCCAACGCAAGCAATTCGATGCATCACACAAAATGCACTGCAACTCCTTCTGCAACACAAGTGATGCAAGCCAAATGCAGCAGTCTATTGAAAGTGTTCCTGACATACCAAACTGCATTGATGCAAGTGTTCTGACTGGGGCATGAGATGTTACCCCACTCATCCACCAACAAGTACCCCAACATTTCTGAGATGAATGGCAGTAGCCTTCACCCTCCAATCCAACAGGTCCCAGAAGTGCTCAATTGGATTGAGATCCGGGCTCTTCATTCCTTCAACAATAAACGAGAGTCCAACATCACTCCTGGTGAGACAAAACGGCAACTCGCCAGGGAAGAGCACTTTTTGCCAGTCCCGTCTGGTCCAGCGACGGTGGGTTTGTTCCCATAGGTGACGTTGTTGCGGGTGAGGTCTGGTGAGGACCTGCCTTACAACAGGCCTACAGGCCCTGAGTCCAGCCTATGGTGGACAGTCTGAGCACTGATGGTGGGATTGTGCATTCCTGGTGTAACTCGGGTAGGGCTGGGCGGTATAACGGTTCACATCGAATACCGGTGTATTTTTGTTATGATATGAATTTTTCATATACCGCCATACCGGTGTATTTAAATATATAATGTCCGGAATGCTACGCTGCGCGACTGTTTCAGTTCGGACCCTTTTCAACGTTGCGCTTCTTAACACGCATGGGGCAACTGCGAGGCGTAGTGAGGGTAAACAATAGTGGTCAGGGGTCGGTTGCACCAGCTAGACATTTATAGGTCATAACTGTATGTCCGACCTAAAATGCCCTTTACGTCAGACTTTATATTTATAACTGTTTCACCAGCCGGGCGTAAGCTCTCAATGAATGAGCTACACCAAGTAGCTAGCAGGGTGCTGATTTATATGAATTATTTAAAATGTATTGTTTTTCGGACTCTCTGATTGCATTAACATTTAGCTGTAATTTCTTTGGAGAAAGACCATTTTGTTCAATCGAAGATACAGGGCACATTATTAACGTTAGCAGCGAACTACATGGATTATGAATCAAATGCCTGGAAACAGCCAACGTGTTGTTTGTTAAAATGGTACTACCGTTGCTGTACGTTACAAACAAATCTTGATCAGTCACTTTCAGCTGTGCGATTCATCCCAATACGTAAAACATTATGTTTTCCATCACTATCCCAGATAGCAAAAAATATCGGCACGGCTTCGTTTTGCCACCGGCTGTAAGCTGTCGGCTATAGGGGCGTCCCGCTGGCGGGGAGAAAGCGTTTAGCGCCGAATACGTCACTACTATCTTTTGCGAGATGCCGCCGGCTAACCGCCGGCTGGCCGACTGCTTCATTTTCTCTTGCGGTTGCCTCTGTCTAATGGACAGCGGCCAGCTGGTGGCAAGCCGCAAGATTCTGTAATCTCTAAATCAATCTGCAAGCTTTATTTAGCATTATGTAAATTACATTTAAACGACTTTGAAACTTGGAAGTGATTAGACAATCACAATATAAGCTAGTAAACATAATTATTTTGCAATTATAGGTTTTAAAATAGATTCTGATTGATTAGATACTACATTTTTCACGAATGACATATTGCCCAAAATTGTATGATGCATCGAACCTTGAAAATGAACATATGTCACTTGTCAGAAAATGTTGCATTGCATGTTTCTAGAGGCATGGTTTGATAGAAAGTGAGTATTTCATTCGGCA